>WELB01000219.1:101277-117942 GCA_009602725.1 Spirogloea muscicola
CCGGCAGAGCCCTCGCTGCTGCCTCTGGCTCTGGCCAGGGGACCCACTTCCAGGAGCCCAGCATCTCTGATCTGCGGCTGCTTAGCAGGGGTTACTGAGTGTCTCGTAGCAGCTTTGTTTCTGTTACTTAGCGCTTCCCCTGGCCCCCTTCTCGTACTCTGTTCATTCTTTTTCGGGCTGGTTGTTCCAGCCCCTATTCTCAATGGGCGAGCACTTTCTTCTTTGCCGGGGCTCCCTCGGGGGCGGCGGGGCCTCGGGCGGGCGCCGCCACCCCCAACCCCGGACTAGTGCCGCCCCGCGCTCCTCCACCCTCGTCTCGACGCCCGTCCGCCCCAACGAATCCAAGTGGGGCCCCTTCCCACCACAAAAGCCCGCCATCGCCACCGACCCCCCCCCCGGGCAGCGACGCCACGTGGCGAGAGGAGGCCACATCTTCACGCCTATCGCGTGCTTGCCGCCGGCACGTGGCGCGTCCTATCAGGGGCGCACGTCGGCCGGCGTGGGCCCCGCGAAGTCGAGCGCCTCCGGGGGGCCCTCGTGCCACACCTGGGGCGATTCGATCTGGCCCCCCCATCTGGCCCCCAACTGTGGCACCCTGACAAGCACTGGTGGGCAACCCCGCCTCCGACGGCTCATTCCACTGGCCGCGAAGAGCCCGCTGACGAGGACCGGACAAGCACTCGACAAGGATGAGCAAACAAGGACGCCGCCGACGATCGTCGGATACGATTTCATCCCCGTTGCCAGAAACACAACCTTTGCCACTGTCGTGTAGTCCTTCCTCGGCATCTTTTCGTTTTCTGGCTTTGGATATTGTCCCTTCTTTCTGGGCTGCTTTTGCCAGCCCCTCTTCTCTACGGGCGAGCACTTTCTTCTTTTGCCACTGCGCCGGATGACGACAGCGCGAGCTGTCTTTGGCTGGGACTAAAAAGAGGAAAGGACTGAGCCCCTTGTTCCTTTCCAATTACTGAGTGCTTCTTAGCTGCTTAGTTTCTTGTTGTGCTTGCTTTTCTTAGTACTTCCCCTGGTTTTCTCCAGCCCCTATCCTCAATGGGCGAGCCCTTCTTCTTTTCTTGCTCAGTTTCGCTTGAGAGAAGACGGAAGAGAGGGGAGAAAAGATTCATCATTCTTTTTTGGGCTGGCATTTCCAGCCTCTATTCTCAGCCAGTATAGCAGCCCAAGTCAGAACAGCAGCTACCTTGCAGCAAGCCAAGCCAAACATTGAAGATATCAAGAGTAAGACAGCTTGGCATTCCTTAGCCCAACTTCAAAGCCGACATTGACATGACATGGTAGTCATTGAGAAGGCACCAGCTTCAAGAAAGTGCCCGCCCATTGAGAAGAGGGGCTGGCAAAGCCAACCCAAAAAGAATGGACAATGTGCTTCAAGGTGCAAAACGAAGGGAAGGCCAGAGACGGAGATGTCATTCTCAGTATTCACTGAGACATGGGCAACTTGCGAGCAAGACTGCAGTTTGCGGCTCATGTGCAGATCGCTTCATGGTGTGGTGGCGCAGAACGGCAAGGAAGATTGTCTAATTGTGTTGGGCTAGCCTACAGCCATTCTCCCATGGAAGCTTCTGCTCACTTTCTTTTTCCTCTTTCCTTGATACGCGCCAACAGTTTCACGTGCGTTTCGCTCCGGGCGGGCCACTTCCAGCCGACGGCCTCGGTGAAACGCGCATTCCAGTTCTGCCTGTCGACCGAGCTGCCTGGACCGACCGGCCTGATCTCCCCACGTCAGAGGGAGAAAAGGTTGGTCGGACACAGGGGCAATAGTGGGGCCCTCGAGAAGCAAGTGCCCGCCCATAGAGAAGAGGGGCTGGCAAAGCCAACCCCCTCGAGAAAGACTTCCGGCTTCAACTTGCGGCGGCATCGGGGTAGTTGTCAGGCACGTGATGCCCCACCCTGATCAGAAGAAAGTGCTCGCCCATTGAGAATAGGGGCTGGAACAACCAGCCCGAAAAAGAATGCACAGAGTACGAGAAGGGGGCCAGGGGAAGCGCTAAGTAACAAAAACAAAGCTGCTACGAGACACTCAGTAACCCCTGCTAAGCAGCCGCAGATCAGAGATGCTGGGCTCCTCAGAAGGGGGCTGGGATCAGAAGGGGCGTGAACAGGGCCGCCAGCCAAGCGTCCAATCAGGCAAGACAGATTCGGCGGTCGGCACCCCACCACTTCAATGACGTGTCGGGCTGGAACGATCAAGACTGGCTCTGGCCAGGGGACCCACTTCCAGGAGCCTAGCATCTCTGATCTGCGGCTGCTTAGCAGGGGTTACTGAGTGACTCGTAGCTGCTTCGTTTCTTTGTGTGCTTGTTTTCCTTTACGAGAAGGGGGCCAGGGGAAGCGCTAAGGCCCCCTTCTCGTACTCTGTTCATTCTTTTTTGGGCTGGCTTTTCCAGCCCCTATCCCCAATGGGCGAGCACTTTCTTCTCGAAAAACTGGCGCAGGCGGCCGCGGCTCCACCCCGCGGCCCGCATTCAGTGCGGGCCGTACATGCCGCCGCCCACTTGGCCGCGCACGACGCGGCGGGCCCGCCAGCCTCGCCGCCGTCTCCGGCGCCATCAGCGGCCGCCTCAGACGGAAGGCGCGCGCGGTGCGTATGACTATGAAAAGGGAGCCCATTTGAGCCTTAACAATGTCCTGGTGACGGGGCAATAAGCTCGGTAGAGGGCGTTAGCTGTGATTGGCCAGCCCCAGGAAAATGAGAAAAGGGGGCCTCCATTGCACCACGAGTGAGCACATGCAGATCCGACAAGTCGCCTTGACCGCGCCAGCTCGCACTGCCGCCCTGGGCCCTTCCCACGCGCCGCCGCCGCCCAACACCTCGTGGACCCCGCACCCCAGCTTGTACTACGGACCGTGGCCGCCGCCTTGATGCACGCCGACTTTGTACCCTCGCTCCCCCAGCTTCCGGACGTGGCCCATCCGCGGCCCCCCCTCAGTGGCATTCATTGGTGGGGCCCGACCGTACGAGCGGCTCTTCCTTGCCGAGTGGCAAGGGCAAATTGTACAGGAGACCTACCTCGAGCCTAGGACGGCGGCCAACGGAGATAGGAGCAGGAGCGCGGTGCACATGTCAGGGGGCCATGCCGAGCCACTGTTCATGCGCGAGGCGTGCGAAGAGGGATGGGGCTAAGAAACCGGATCCTCTCGGCTGCCAGGGGCAAATGGGAGAAAATTTTCTGGAAGGGGTGATAGCCGTGAAAGGCCAGCCCAGAGAGTACGGAGGGCTAAGGTCACGAGGCGAAAGCACAGATGGAAGGTGAGCCCGAGCGCAGTGGTCCGAGAAGCGGTGATCCGAAAACGTTTTGCAAAAGCTAGGCGATGGCTGTGGATGGCCAGCCCTTACGGACTGAACAGATTGAGAGGTGCCCGAAAGCATTTGGAGAGCCGGGCCAGGTGGTAGCGCAACCGAGAACCAGCGCTGTTGCCAGAGACTGAATTCACAAGGAGGCAGAGCCCAAAGCAAATGAACAAGTTCCAGGATACATTCCTACAACAAAGTGCAAACCACTTAGCAAGCCCAAGTGGCCACTCAGTGAATCCTAGTCAACAGCCGCAGGTCGCGGAAAGTAGTGGCAGGGTGAGCGTTGCCGCCGAAGATGAGGTAGAAGCCAAGGCACGGCCAGCAGGCAGATGCAAGGCGCACGTCAGTGATCGCTGCAGCAAAACGGGCAGATGCATGCGAAGACCAGAGAGCCCGTGGCTGCGCACCTTGCTGCCCCTGCCATTGGGCTACTACTCGTTGCACGAGCCTCTGGAGCGAGAGAAGGGCTCGCCGATTGAGGAAGGGGGCTGGAAAAAGCCAGCCCAACAAGAATGAACGAAGTACGAGAAGGGGCCAGGGAAAGCACTAAGAAAAAAGAGCACAAGAAGACATTAAGCAGCTAAGAAGCACTTAGTAACCCCTGCTAAGCAGCCTTAGGTCAGAGAGACTGGGTTCCTGGAAGCGGGTCCCCTGGCCAGAGCCAGAGGCAGCAGCGAGGGCTCTGCCGGCACGCAGGTGCAGCTTGCGGGCAATAGACCTCTGCAGCGAGACGGCCAAGCACATGCGGTAAACCTGCGCTAGTGACCCAGCTGCATGGAAGTTGACCTGCTCCTCATGGAAGCGGCGGACAACGGCGTGGCGTGAGAGCTGGTTGAGCAGCTCGAGCCACCGAGCGCCCAGCGCCCCGTGCGTATCAATGGCGAGCGGGAAGAACTCGTCTCCCGCGGGTGATCTGCATATTTGAGCTCCTTGGCCCGAGCGGCGCAGTCTACTGCGTACTCAGCCTTGACGGCATACTGGGCTGGGTGTGAGCGGGTATAGGTCAGTGGTCTGGAGGGGGTCAAAGCCACCAAGCCGCAAAATTATGGCTGTCAAAGGCCTGCCTACAAGAAAGAGCTATTTCAGGCATTGCAAGGCATTGGCTGTGAGAGGCCAGCCCAAAGGGATGAACGAAGTCTGAAAGGGCCGACAGAATGTCCCAGAAGCTCCCTCGGACGCTCATTGCCAGTGGGACAAACTCATCCCGTACTGTAATCGGCACACTTGGGGTTATTACCCAGCGCGGTGGGTATTCACGATCGCGTGCCCTCCTGCTGCGACTGAGGGGTCTGAGTTGCTGTGATTGAAAGAGACTTGCGTGAGACATTGGCAGTGATGTGTGAGCCACCTTCAGGCCCTTGATGACAATCACTCGAGTGGGCCTTGTGTCGGGTCCGTCGGCCCATTGATGGCCATGACGGATGCATTTCCTATTGACCTGCTTACTCAGCCTGCCTCCTGGAAGTCCTCCGAGCGCACCGTCCCTTAAGGCTACACAAAAGCCCTAGGCTAAGAAGAGCAAAGGTATCAGGCGAAAGTAGTGCTGAATGGGGACTGTGGTGACCACGAGTGAGCACATACAGATCTCAGGCTAACCTGGGGAGCCGGAGCACCGCCACAGCGGCAGTGGCCTGGCTTAGTGCGCGCCCAGCATGCTGATGACTCGCCAAAGTCTGGGAGCCCTGAAAAATATCAAGAGCTGCATGCTGTCAACTCAATCAAGGCCTGCGGGATGCTAGCATAATGCCCCCTCGAGTACGATTGCGCGCCGTCATGCAGCTGAGGCAGACGCTGGAGGCGGTGACCATTTTGTACTGTAAACGCCGTAGAAGTGTGTAGCGCATGGATAGAAGAAGAGAAGACTGTTCCAGTGGAGGGCGACGTCTGTGATTGACCAGCCCAGAGATGAATGAATACGTCCGAAGGGGCCAGAAATAGATTAGGTCTCCCGGGGATGGTCCTTGCAGCGGCCCGCCGCCTCGGGCAGCAAGGCGAGCAGCCCGGCTTCCATGTCGCCGGGTCCCTCGCTCAAGTCTTCCAAATGCGTTTGGCCATCTCGATGCAGCGGTCCCTTGCCTTCGCGATTCACTTGCGCGCAGGCCGAGCTTTGGCGGCGGCCTCCGGCTTCCGCCAGGGCAACGTTTTTCCGCCGGCTAGCTACTCAGACTTGCAACTCCTGACTAGAGGTTACTGAGCGTTCCCTGGCTGATGTCTTAGTCCTAGTCCTTTGCACTCCGGCTCCTTCAGACCTTGTCCATTCTTTTGGGCTGGCCTTTCCCAGCCACCAGTCAATCTGGCCGCGCTTTCTTCTTCCTTGAGGGTACCGCTCCTTCCGGTCCTTCGCATCGGTTGTTGCCGCCCAGGAACAGTTGTCAAGGGCGAGATAGCGTCGATGAGTAAGGGGAGCAAGCGCGGCCAGATTAACTGGTGGCTGGGAGAGGCCAGCCCAAAAGAATGGACAAGGTCTGAAGGAGTCGGAGTGCTAAGGACTGAGACAGCAGTAAGCGAACTCTCAGTAACCTCTCGTCAGTAGATGCAAGTCTGAGTAGCTAGCAGGCGGAAAGACGTCGCCCGTAAGGGGAGGAGGTCGTGAGCGACCGTTCGCCGCCAACTACATGCGCACAGCGGGAGATGTGCGCTGCCAGCTCCGCCCATTGCTTTCTACGCTCTTCTGGCTCGCACTGCGCCAAGCCAAGGAGAAGTGAGAAGGCGCACGGTGCGCATGAAATGAAAGGGTGGCCAATTCAACCCAACACCTTCTTCAGGCAAAAACCAGTGCAAATAAGTAGTGCAAGCTAAGCTGAGGAGCCAGAGCACCACCACGCAAGCCATTAGCGGACGGGGTAGAATGGGAGAGGAGGAAAAATAGTGTGTATTAGATGATGGAGGGCCTGTGTGGCCAAGTACAAAGGTAAGCACATTAACGAATGGACATCACCAGCTGCTAAGCTGACCCGCTCAGTAACCACGAGTCACCACATAGAGGAGTGAGAGGCAGCAGCAGTGGCAGGAAGGACGATGGGTAGGAAAAGGAGGGCTGGAGGTCCCACAGAGCGAGAATGCGGCTGCTGATATTAAAGAATCGGCTGTAAAGTGCCAGCCAGATGCATACAGGTGTTCATGACGGAGCCAAAGGCTAGGCATTCAGGGCGCCCTCAATACCCCCGTGGCAGCAGTAGGAAGTCAGATGAGCTGAGGGGAGGGAGAGCAACCCCGCTGCGCAAACCAGAGGCTGCTGCAAGGACGCGACCAGCCCGGCGATGCAAAGCAATCGCCTGGGACCGCTGTAGGCACATTGACAAACGCATTCGGTGGCAGGACACAAGACCCAAAGGCACCGAGCCACCAGGAAAGCGGCTGCTGATATAGACAATCGGCTGTAAACTGCCAGCCGGGAAGGGCTGCACCCTGTTCCCGGCGCCGCTGGTCAGCTTGAGAGGCCAGCAGCGAGGGGGAGCCGTGCCGCAGGGAGCCATGTCGACTCGGCCTGCGCCGCTTCTGGAGCTGCTAGAGGAGTGGGGACAGCAGCAGTGGCAGGAAGGAAGGCGGGTGGGGGAAAGGAGGGCCAGAGGTGCCACAGAGCGGGGGGAGCCGTGCCGATGGGGGCCATGTCGACTCGACCTGCGCCGCTTCTGGAGCTGCTAGCGGAGAGGGAGGCAGCAGCAGTGGCAGGATAGATGGCGGGCGAGGGAAAAGAAAGCCGGAGTTGCCACAGAGCGGGAAAAGCCGTGCCGATGGGGGCCATGTCGACTCGACCCGCTTCTGGAGCTACTAGAGGAGTAGGAGGCAGCAGCAGTGGCAGGAAGGAAGGCAAGTGGGGGAAAGGAAAGCCGGAGGTGCCACAGAGCGGGGGCAGCCGTGCCGATGGGGGCCATGTTGACTCGACCTGCGCCGCTTTTGGAGCTGCTAGAGGAGTGGGAGGCAGCAGCAGTGGCAGGAAAAGAGAAGGCGCGCGGGACACATGAAATGAAATGGAGGCCAATTCAAGCCGATACATTGTTCAGGCAGAGTTAAGGGCAAAGTAAATAGGGCTACATAATACGGAGGAAGGCGGGTAGGGGAAAGGAGGGCTGGAGGTGCCGCAGAGCGGGGGGAGCCGTGCCCATGGGGGCCGCCATGTCGACTCGACCTGCGCCGCTTCTGGAGCTGCTAGAGGAGTGGGGGACAGCAGCAGTGGCAGGAAGGATGGTGGGTGGGGGGAAGGAGGGCTGGAGGTGCCACAGAGCGGGGGGAGCCGTGCCGATGGGGGCCATGTCGACTCGACCTGCGCCACTTCTGGAGCTGCTAGAGGAGTGGGAGGCAGCAGCAGTGGCAGGAAGGAAGGCGGGTGGGGAAAGGAGGGCCAGAGGTGCCACAGAGCGGGGGAAGCCGTGCCGATGGGGGCCATGTCGACTCGACCTGCGCCGCATCTGGAGCTGCTAGAGGAGTGGTAGGCAGCAGCCGTGGCAGGAAAGATGGCGGGTGGGGGAAAGGAGAGCCGGAGGTGCCACAGAGCGGGGGAAGCCGTGTCGCTGGGGGCCTTGTCGACTCGACCTGCGCCGCTTCTGGAGCTCGCTCGTACTCACGCCGTCGCTGGAGGAGGGGGGTGGACGGCTGTCCGGAAGGCTTCGTCCGTCTCGGATATAAGCTGCAGATTGGACTCGGAAGCGGCCTTATCCACCTCGACCATGTAGCGGGCCTGGGCGCGCCGGTCGGGGGTGCGCAAGGTGCACAATGAAAGACGTGTGTATTAAGAGATGGGGAGGCCATGTGTGGCCAAGTACGAAGGCAAGCACATTGACAAATTTACGTCACCTGCTGCTAAGCTGACCCGCTCAGTAACCATGAGTCAGCACATAGAGGTCGCTAACTGATGCTCGAATCACGTGCACAATGGGGACTGCTCGCTTTACTGGGACGTGTATTGCACAGCAGCAGTGCGCGCGTACAGTTCTGCCTGGAAGGGCAGTGTGCCGGACTTCAGTGCTACTGCCACCTGCTCCATAGCTCGACAACCATGTAGGCTGAAGCGCTGGGAGACAGGAGCGGCGCCTTGCACCTATCTGCCAGAGATGCGCCGCCCTGTATGCACGCAAAAAGCAGTCAACAATCCAGACCACCTCAGCTCATGCATAGAGAGGCCTGGTGCAGAGCAGCAAGTGTTGAGAATAATTTGTGTTGGACAAGGGCTGCCACGCTTGCCATGACGCTCGCGTCGAATGTAAAATTCGCCGCCTGCGCTGTTGGAGAGGAAGAGGTAGCCCGAACGAGGAACTGCGGGGGCTCTTATGCTTTTGTTGAGCGTTAGCTGCATGTCCTCCAGCTCGGTGAGGTGGGCAACAGAAGTCAAGAGAAGTCAGTGTACAAGGCTGCAGAGGAGCAGGGACGCCGCACCTTCACAGCCAGCTGTCTGGAGCAATGACAGAGCGCCACAGTCTTTAAGATGGAGGCATATGACTTGGTGAGCCTGCCGTCAGTCTACAGAGGCAGGCAACCCTTGCAAATAAGAAAGCCTCTATCACCTTGTCTTCCTCACGTAATGCCACCTCTCAGAAGTAGTTGTGATTGCGGGCCCTAATGGCACGTCGCACACCCTTCCAAGTGAAGTGGCTGGCTTTAACTCCGCACTAACGACAGCACTAACGACAGCCGACAGGGGTTGACTGGAAGCTGCGATTGCGATCCAGTCTGCTTATGAACGAGCTCCCAAGCTAACTTCACTTAAGTATAGGTGACTGGGGCGAGCTTGAGTTGGTTGCACGGCTTCTGTTACCTGCCATCTGAGTATCACTTGTCTCCAGTGACCTGCGTGTACCGACTTGTAAGATTCAATGTCAGCAGCGGGCAGTGCCCCAAGCTTCAGAAGGTAAAACAAGGATGAGGACGCGCACTAGGCTGTAGTCAAACCTGGTGTCTGACTTCTCCATAGGTGCGCAGCTATTCTTCGATGGCACCAACCTCTGCACCTTGTATTCTCCTTGCTCTATTGCCATCAATTCCTCCCCCCCGTCCAGACTTACACGCACCCTTTTTTGACCCTACTGTGTGTTCTGAAACCTCCTGTAATCCTGAGCCCAAGCAGGCAAACGACTCCTTGCATGCTCATCTCCTGAGCAGTGCCTCATGGCACCCAGGTCTTACATTTGCCCAGGCTACTGTGCCTTTCCTTGCCGTTGACAAGCTTCTTGCGTAAGTAGGGACCTGAGGGAGCAAACCTTTCCTCGCCGTGTGCTTTTCCTGCTAAAGAGCTTGCAGGGGGACTGCTAGTGTGGAGCACGCGGCTTGAGCCTGCAGCTTCAGAGAAGAACTGCCTCTTGGCGGCCCACCTGCTTGTCACAAGCTTGTCACAAGTCGACCTGAGGCTGGGAGAACTATGACCTCTCCCCTTGTCTAACCTACAAGGACCGGGAGTTACTTAGATGCAATCGTGATATTGCTGCTCTACTTCAAAGGATGGGTGCTGCGTTTGTACGACCAAGCAGCCTGCTGCAGGTCACTGCCCTGAGTCCATGCTTCATGCACCCTCTCGGCAGCTCCACGCTTGATTGAGGTTTTTCTTGACAACATTGATGTGACACCTCTGAAACCAGCTCTTCGCCGCCCCAAGGGTGCCTGCAACTTCACGACAAGGCAGCTGCCGGCAGTAGCAGCACACATGGGTGCAGGTGTGGGGACAAACGTAGAGCATGCTCGGCTGCGCTGGCTCATCTAACCAATGCAGCCATTTGGCTCGTGTAAGGCAAGTGGACATACTTCCACGCCCGTTCAATGGCCAACTTGGCACTAGCTGAAAGCTGGCCCCGACAGCATGTCTCCATCTTCAAGGCCGCAACTGGTTCTTTGGGTCTCAGCACGAATGTGACAGCAAGAATCTGTACAAGGGTTCTCGCCAGCTGGCTGAGTTTCTGGGCTGAGAGAGAGCAAGGTGCTCGCAATGACACCTGTGTTGCGACGGCTGCAGGCATATGAAAGAGCCAAGCTACCGCATTATCACCACACGGCAACGTAGCAACCTCGGAGGCCAAAGGGCAGTGGGCCGCCAGCAACGAGTAGCTTGAGGCCGGCAGCATCGTACACATGCGCATACACGGCGTGCCGCACGTCCTGCCCAGCAAAGAGCGAGCGATACACCTCGCCATCCTCCTGCATTGTTACCGCAGCCACAGCAGGCCCACTTCAGTTTGGCATTAGCGGAAGAGCAGAGAGATGGACCGATTGCAGCGGTCCTGGGCTTGTCCTCAGTGTGCTGCAGGCAGGCCTGGGGGCTGCCTCACCAGGCTGCCTTTGCCTGTGGTGTAATAGTAGTTGCACATGCTGCTGTCGCTTGGCGTTGCTCTATCTTCGCTGACGCGGTCCCCTGCATCACGCGAGGCAGAAGCAAGACGCCGCACACCTCAGAAGAGAAGCATCCATACTGCGACACCCAAAAGCTCGTGAACCCTACTTTGTCAAGCAGCTATTGCCATTACAATCCCCAAAAAGGAGCGAGCAATTGATGCGAGTGCACACCAAGTCGGAGGTACTGCTGCGCCCGAATGTCAAGGAATGACAGCCGTCCGTTGCCACCGCCACAGGTCAGAATGTTGCTGTTGAAGCTCAATGATCGCACTCCTGCAACCAGGTGTGTTCAACAGGGACGCACTAAGGCAGCTGAGCAGTCTTCAGTGCAGCTCTTTGAGCCGACACCTTCGAGGAGGCAAGAACTTCCGCCAGTGCTGCTTGAACCCGAGCTCTGTCTTGACACAGGCAACTTTGACTAGGTGAACACCCATGGCGCGAGCAAATTTTAGGGCAGCATTGAGGTCGTCTGTTTGCGACTTTCTCAGTTAAAAGCGTGTCAGCTGGCAGCACGCTCACCCCAGCCCTCATCGGCGGACTCGACTTGATGTGTGACGTGCCCGCAACGTATATCCAAGAACGTGATGAAGCGCTGCGAACCCACCGCGATGAGGGGGTAGTCCAGAGCCATGCACACTACTTCGCGCTTGTGCTGCAGCGGCACCGACTGGATCTGCCAGGAAGCACCGGGCAAACTGGCCGCTGGCTCAGGATACACCCGTGACAGTCGTGCAAGCTGCGGCACAGCTCTGTGCCATACTGCTGGCCCTGCCAACTTATTTCAGAGCACCTTCTTATGGGGGCCATTGTTGTGGCAAGTGGCGGCTGAGCTAGGGGCGCCTTTTCTTACCACAGCCATCATCTGAGGGTCCCAGAGCTTGCACGTCGCGTCTGAGCTCAGGGTTGCCAGTCGCTGCGGCGCAGGTGGAGCAAGCCAGCCCAGTTTGTTTGGCCCACAGCTGTCAGGCAAGGGAGCAGTGGCAGTGGCTGCCCCAGGCCAAGGGGAGGGAGGGGCGTGGGTGGCAGGCTCATCACTGACACACTGTCCGCCAGAGTGAGCACCAAGAGGGGCCCAGTGGGCGAGGCCAGCAGCGCACCTGCGAGAGGGCATCGTACTTGAGGTCGCGGACTTTGTCCTTGTGCTCGGTGCAGTCGGCGACGGGGGTGCTGTTGATTGCGGGCTGCCCATTGACTGACCACAGCTTCACCGTCGAGTCCCGCGAGCCTGCCTCGCACATCCATGGGAATGCGCTGGTTAGGCTCACCGCTTGCGGCAATGCATCGCTGTGCATTGGGTCACCTCCGGGCAAACAGTCAGCTGCGCCCACCATCTCACCAGTGGCGAGGATGCTGTCGGTCAGCCAGGCGGACGCAAAGAGCCAGTCCTGGTGCTTCTGCACCACGCGGCGGCACAGCTGTGGGTGGACGGGGCCCTCTGCCAGCCAGCAGGGCCCGAGCTGATCGCACCAGCCGGGAGCTGCACTGCTCCTGCCAGCTGTCTGAGCAAGGTCCCCGTCAACAGACTCGCTGGCAGTGGCCTGGCAATGCTGCCAGAGATGTCAAGCGGCAATGTTGAGGGATCTCACCGCCAGCAGCTGCACCGGCTCGAAGGACGGGAGGCGCATGATGGCGACGTCGTTGGGGTCGCTACCTCCTGTTGCCAGGAGAGTGCGGGACTCGTTGATCGTGCTGCAGCGGCGCCAGCGGCGGTGGCGGCGTCAAGCAGCTGCTGCACGAGGGCCGTCAGCGCGACTGGCGGTTCGCTCCAGAACTTGCGGCTTGCGGGGGGCCGGCTGGGGGGGCCAGCACCACAGCGGCGTACATGGAGTGGATGCCGCAGGCCTCCTGCTGCAGCTGGCGGCCCGACCGCTGCTGCGACGCCGGCGCCACCCGCGCGCCCGCCGCGGCCGCCGCGCCACCAGAGCCGCCACGGCCATCTGCCGCGGCCGGGGCGGGCCGCCGCGGGAGCTGGATCTCAACACGCCGCTTGGTGGTTGCGTCCCACAGCACCAGGCGGTTGTCCTTGGTGCCGATCACGAAGCTCGCGTCGTCGATCCAGGCCGCCGCGAAGACCTTGTCGTAGTCCGCCGTGTCGGGGAGCTCGCGCTCGCGCAGCTGCGGCGGGATGTGCCGCGCCGCCAGCTGGCGGCACGCCTGCCGCGACCGCCTGGACAGCCCACGAGTGCGGCACAGCGGACGTCAGTGCCGCTGTGCCCGGAGAGATGGACACACGGAGCCGACGACGCGCCGCGAGGAAGCGCCGAGGGCTTCGTACCTGCCCCCAGCGGCGGCCACCTCCCGGCATTGGACGTGCTGCAGCATGGTGGCTGGAGCGGGCACGTCGTCGACGGGCAGTCGCGGGCGCCGTCGGGCCGAGGACTGTTGTCCGCTCCAATCAGGCGCGCGGCCGAGGCTCGGCAGGCGGCGGACGCGGCCGCATAGCGCCGCCGCGGCTGACCCGCGGATCGTGCGCCGCCGCGCGGCTGGCCGGTGTGCTGCGACGAAAGCCAGTGGGCTCCGGCCCGGCAGGGTGCTGCGAAAGNGCGGGCGTGCGAGGGCGGGGGCAGGGTGGGTGGGGGGCAGCCGGGGGCCTGGGCGGCCCTTGTGGGTGGGGGAGGGAGGGGCGGGAAGAGGGAAGGGGGGGGAAGGCGCGCGGTGCGCATGGAATGAAACAAAGGGTGGCCCAACGTAATCCACTACATTGCTCAGGGAAGAGCGGGTGCAGAAAGCGGGGCTACATGAACCGAAGCTCAATGCCAGGGTGGCCGAGGTAAGACTTTTTGTGCCCTCGGGTGACAATAGAAGCCACATAGAAGACAGATTGCGGCTGCTACTATTGCAAGAGCGGCTGTAATTGCCAGCCAGGTGCATTCCAGAGGGTGTTCATCACCGTGTTAGCGGAGCCGCAGGCTAAGGTAGGCGAGGGGAGGGGGGGAGGGGCTCCCCCCCCCCCCCCCCCCCCCCCCCTCCCTCCTCCCCTCCTCTCCCCCTCCTCCCTCCGTCGGCTCATCCTGTCGTCACGGGCGACCGCGCCGCGCCGCCCCCTCGTGTCTGGGTCCTCGTCGGGGTACGCCCCCGGGCGCCTCCCGACGGGCGGGGGCAGCGGGAGCGCCGCCGGGGGCCGTCTCGCCGGAGCCTGCAGAGGACCACGCCGGCCAGGCGCGGACTAGGAATCCCCGAGGGGCACTCACAGTCGGACTTTCCGGCCCCTGTGGACCCCCGCTGACCGTCCAACCGCTTGTCAACGCCCGCCCACTCCACCCCCACACGGGGGAGCTCGGAAGGTGCCGCCAGGTCTATCGTGTATCGACTCTTGACCTTCATTCCGGCCCTTTCGGACCTTGTTCATAGCCCTCGCCCCCTTTGGATGAAGTTACTCTTGTTATTCCTTTGGGCTGGCCTTCTCACAGCTATTATACTGGATTGGACGAACTATATTAGCTGCACATCTACGTGTCGACTGCAGCTACTCAGAGGGTCGGCTTAGCAGCCACCGGTTTAGCTCTGTAGATGTACTTGTCATAGCATTTCCTTACATTTGGGCTAAGCCTTTTACAGATTACAACATGAGGTAAATAGCTCTTCCCAGAAAATGGCGATGGCTGTATAATGTCTGGTCAACAATGCAGCCGTACCTGCACTCTCTTTTTTGGGCTGGCTTCTGCCAGCCACCGCCCTCTCCTGGAAGTGTCCTTTCTTCTTTCTTCCTGCAGCTTCTCCGACACGAACGCTGGTGCGCAGAAGGGGAGTCCAAAAGGGTGAGGCTGCCTGGAGGTGTCTGCCATTCGAAGAGCAGTGGCAGGGGGGTTGGCAGGCCCTGCAGCGACCAGGCAGTGCATTCCTCTGCACGAGTGGTCAGACCGATATCGCCCAGTTGCCGGTGAAGGGCAGAAGGCGGCAACGACATCGTCTGGCTTGTCTGCCAGCGTGGTGTCATCAGCGTGGGTGGGCACGAGTACGTCATGCTGCGCAGCAGACTCTTTCAAGAAAGCTGCTTGTTTATGAGTGATAATTGCTTTCCATCCCCTTACGACCTCTTTTACTAAAGTGGGGTTGGCCTTTCGCAGTCCTCGCCCCTTAGGAATGCGGCTGCTGATATTTAAGAATCGGCTGTAGAGTGCCAGCCAGATGCATACAGGTGTTCATGACGGAGCCGAAGGCTAGGCAGACAGGGCGCCCTCAATAACCCCATGTCAGCAGTAGGAAGTCAGATGAGCTGAGGGGAGGAAGAGCAACCCCGCTGCGCACACCAGAGGCTGCTGCAAGGGCGCGACCAGCCCGGCGATGCAAAGCAATCGCCTGGGACCGCTGTAGGCACATAGATAAACGCATTCGGTAGCAGGGAACAAGACCCAAAGGCACCGAGCCACCGGGAAGGGCTGCCTTGTACCCCTTTGTAAGAGGACACCTTTGTAAGAGCTGCTTCTTCTTTATGCTCAACCTCTTTGGCCGTCCATCACTCAGTACACGCTTTTGGCACACTGGGATGGCAAGCCGCGCCTCGTCAGCGCCAATGGGCAGGTGAATGTGAGCGATGCCACCTTCGGCCTTGCCTTTCAAATAAGGCTGGCAGCCGGGTCATATCTGAATCGACGGCGCCACCATGATGTAGGGGGGGGCGGAAGTACAGTGCTCGAGCCCCATCGACCTGGAGAATTTCGCTGTTGGCAATTTCGCTGTTGGCAACAGCTAGCAAATCCTGGCTGGCAAGCGTGGTAAAAGCTGACGCCCTTCGATGGTGCAAAACAGGTCGCTCCTGCTGCTCTTTCTAGTCGCGCTGTGGTCCTGCTCTTCTTAAGTATCCCAAGTATCTCGAACTGCACGCAGCGGACCCCTTCCCTTGGCCAGCAACATTAACAGTAGCTTCTGCAGCAGTTGCGCAGCTCTTGCAGCTCCTTGACCTCTGCGCCTGCCTCGCCGCTGCTGGTAGCAGGCACTCCGCTGTGGCCAGGAGAGCTTCCATGTCCGAGCTGGCTCGTGCACGGCTACTTCATACAATTTGTTTGCGTCATGATATCGCTTGTTGGCTTGTTGCTTTCCTCTCGCTAATTCTGGCAGGTCACAGTAGTTGCTGCTCGTTACTTTCTCTTAGGAGGTCGTGTCCCTGCTCCTCTGTTGAACCTCTAGCTGTTGACGCAAGGCTCATAAGACAGGGTACTCGTCTGGTCTCGATTGTTGACATGTGCTGCGCTGCGTCCTATGCTGCACTGTCCTTGCACAACACTCTCTGTCCAGTCTGCTCGGCTTTGATCCTCACAACCACCGTATCTTCCTGAGAGCCCACCTTCTCCCTCTGTCGGGCTGTAGGCCCTGTTGCCTAGATGCAGGCTGCAGTGCACTGCAGCCTCCATCTTGCTAGAGTGAGCATCTTCTTTCAAGCTTTGAAGCTGAGCCGTCAGTAGCAAAAGAGAGAGAGAGAGAGGTAGCGCGCAGTGCGCATGAAACTGACAGTACCAATTAAGAAGTCCTAAAGAATGCTGGTGGTGCATGGTGCATCCAACTTTGGTGGTACAGACAAACGGCCTGCAGCCACACTTGCAGCATGCTCGTTGGTCCCCTCTGTAGGTGCAACCACCTGGACACCGTTTGCGTGGCTTCGTGCAGGACCGTATGTACTGTCCATCATCTCGCTTGCTTAAGGCGGAATTGTGGTCTTTGGATGACACAGTGAGTTGCTCGTCAGCAGCATGTACGTGCTCGATCCATCAACGCTCCACGATGGACAAGTCGTGGCAAGGCACCAAGCACAGAGCCCTTACTGTGGTACAACCCGGCCCATGAAGGCAGCGCATTGAGCGACAGAGGGCCAGAGCGGGCCAAGCACACGGGCAAGCCCCACGAGGCAGCAGTTGCTCGCTTCGGCAGCTGGGTGGTTTGCGTCTAGTTGCGCCGCGCGTTAGCGGCCGTCGCGTTCCGTTCTCGTATGCTTTGTGTCGCCCACGTGAACCCACCTCGCAGGAGCTCATTGTCGCCATGGAGGCGGCGGCAGCGGCCCCGCCGGCGCCGCCCTCGCCGCCGCCGCGGCTGCGCCTGCG
>WELB01000219.1:118404-152160 GCA_009602725.1 Spirogloea muscicola
CGGCGGCGGCGGCGGCGACGCCTCCGCACCGCTGGCCTCGTCCGCGGCGGGCCTGCCGGCGACGGCGGGCCAGCCTCCGAGGCAGGCCGGCGAGCCCTTCACCGGCGGCGCGCTGCAGTGGGCCCTGTTGCAGTGAGTGAGCAGCTCCCTCTCCCAGGCGTCGCTCGTCGGTGCTGCCGCTGCCCGAGCGCTTGCGTTGTAACCTCGTCGCCCGGCTGTCCAGACTGGACAGCACGTTCGCATGGCGCCGGTTGCAGCTCCTTGGTCTGTGGCTGGCGGCCGGTGGCAGTTGAAGACTGACTGCCAAGCACCTGCCACTGTCTCGGCACTGCGACCCGGGGCGGGCAGGGCGGACGAGGCTCTCAACAGGGTCGAGAAGTCGCCACCACCAGTGGCCAAGACCGCGTGGCAGGTGGCCAAAGGTGCCGCCACCCTTGTGACTGACCCGCGGGTGAAGTCCGCCGCCAAGTCAACGCTGGACGTCGGTGTTGCCGCGGTCAAGGTGACGGCGCCTGTGGCGAGGGAGGCGATGCGTGTCGCCATCCCGGCTGTGGCTGCCGTTCTTCGGTTCAGCCTCTTGGCAGCTTCACAGGTTGGCCGTTGTTCCAGTCGTTGAAATCCTGGTGCACGCAAAGGTGCAAGAGTTGTCCGGATCAACCTGCACCCTCCTGCCACCTCTGCAGATGCTTGCACACGCAAACCATGAGAAGTCAGTGGGGATCAAAGAAGGATTTCAAGAGGTGGAGAGGCGCTCCACGCTTCAAGGTGTTTCAGTTAAGCGGAAAGAGGTGGACGGAGCTGCAAATGGCCATGCATCACCTGAGCAGCCAATTGTGTCTAACACGGAGGCGCTGCAGGACGAGGTTAGGTTCCAAGAATGTCTCGCTCTGCAAGCTGCACCATTGCAATGCGTCGTCCCTGTAGGAGGATGTGGTCATGGGCAGAGCACTGTCTGAAGTGGTGCAGATTTGTAGACTTGAATTTGACGCACTGAAATGCGTGAGATGTCCCTGCAGGTCGCACGATGACCGGTCCTCACCTTCGAGATTGTGCGCTCCTTTGTCTCCTGACCTACCTGCTTAGTGTAGGCTAGGCTCCATCCTCCGTTGTTTATGTGTTCATACCGGGCCTTGATGTCTCGATTGTCTGCCACGCCGTTATTTCATGCACTATTCCTGCCAGATTAGCAGGGGGCGATTGCCTGCCTCTGCACAGAAGTGCTTTGAGGTGGCGCAAGACCCTCATTGCCTGACACTGAAGCTGTTTCTGGCTCGATCAGCTGCGCCAGTCCTAAACCTCGTGTGCATGGTCAAAGGAAAGGAAGCAAGTGCCTGTATGAAGGAGGTTCACTCACTTCCTGAGACTCATACACCAATATCAACAGACACCTCTGGTAGTATTACATCATTCCATACAATTCCATCCTGACAAGCAGAACCAGGAGTGAGAGTATCAGATGGCAGTGAACAGTAGCAGTGATGTTAGTAACAGCAATGCTAAGGTAATCAGCGAATGACTGAATGCTTGTTCGTGTGACAAAAGTGCTGCAGAAGCAAATTCATCTACCATGGAGGCCGTACTCAAGCAAGCTGATGTGTCCAGCGCGGCCTACATTCAGCTCGGGTACTTGTCATCGGCTCCCGCACACTCCTGTGTAGACAGCGAATGGTGTTGACAAGTTTCACGGAAGAGAGAGGCATAACGGCACAGATTCACCACAGGTCAGAGGGACTTGATGCAAGTACCTCATTGCCGGACGCAGGAGCAACGTCATCATGTCCTTGTCCATCCTTACCTGGTATGATTTTGTGGTCGATTAGCTGGTATAGCCGTCTGTGCACATGTGTGCAGGTAAGATGGCAGCTCACCTGCGAAATCCAACTCAGCAGCTCATCAATAGTCAAGATTAATTTCTGTTTGTACTGTCTCAGGGTGGCAGCAAATGGGTTGTCAGTACTTGAATGAGGCACAAAGGAAAGAGCACACAGACAATTGCCTGAGAATGCAGTAGTTGATTTCGATGCACGTGACTCGCAATGCT
Source organism: Spirogloea muscicola (assembly GCA_009602725.1). Lineage (NCBI taxonomy): Eukaryota > Viridiplantae > Streptophyta > Zygnematophyceae > Spirogloeales > Spirogloeaceae > Spirogloea > Spirogloea muscicola. The sequence goes on from WELB01000219.1 coordinate 120,446, forward strand.
TGCATCTGAATTGATTCGCAGTGCTTCTGCAAAGCAGCATGCCAACATGTGATCAGCTTGTGGACGATGCATGGTTCCGAAGAGAGGTCGAAACACACTTACCGACGGACGTCAATGACGTAGAAGCGGCAAGCGGCAAGTTAGCGACGCTGCGCGACGGCAAGCCAGTGAAGCGCGGGACGCTCTTGGTCCCGTCATCGTCCGCTTCGCCTGTCGAGCCCGTCTCGGATTGGCGGTCAACAGGATTGCCCCCCCCACGGGGCGGCTGCAGGCGGCGAACAAAGTGACGCCAGATGGCATTTCCGGATCTTGCTGGCCAATGAGAGCTACTCGATGCGATCGCAGGATCTACACGGACGGTCACGATGGCTCCCGGCCCGCCTGCTGTGGCACGAGCGAGAAAAAGGCGAGGGAAAAGTGAGGCGCGGGTGCGCCTAAGCTGCAGCCGCTTTAGGAGGAGAGAGGGGGTGGTCCAAAAGCGAGGCGGTAGGTTAAGGATTGAGGGGCAGTCGGGGAGGGGGGAGCGGTCGGGCCCGGCCCCGCCCGCCATGGCGGGTTTGTCGCCACCCGGGCGAGGGGGATCAGAAAGCGCGGCGCGAGGGGTTTGGGGCGAGCGACCTGCCGCGGCGGCGCCCGCCGCGCTGGCCGCCATGCCCGCNCCTCGTCGCTGTGATGTGTCCGCGGACGCGGGCGGCCTCCAGGCGGCGCGGCACTACTCGATGTCGGCGGACGACCGCGGCGGCGACGACACCCTAGCGGCAGCCGCCGCCGCCGCCGATGCCGCCGCCGATGCCGCCGCCGATGCCGTCGCCAGCGACGCCAACGATGAGTCGCACTTCCCATTCCCGCCTGGTGAGCTGCGAGTCCCCACAACCTGTCCTGTAAATCCGTCATTGTACCCTGATGTATTATATCAATACAGAGTGCTATGAAGGGAATCACCATTTGAAGTGGAACTAAATTTGAAGGCTAAAGTAGTTTTCAAACCCCAACTGTCCTCCAGCAGCACGTCGAGGCATGAGTGCTGCTTCCTGCTCGTCATGCGGGACTTTCAGTAGCAACGGCGACTGCGATATGCGGCAGAGAGGATTCAGCAGACAGCCGCCTGATCTTTGCCGGCGAGCTGCAAGTCGGCAGCCCGCTGGATGTCCTCCAGCTCCACTCGGCAGCCAGCTGTCGGCACACTTATGGCCAACTCTCGGCAATACAGCGGCTTCCATGTCTCCGCGAGGCCAATGGTTGACCGAGCCTCAGGACTGCGCTGGGGTCGTCAAAGCCAGCTTCTGGACTCTCCTTCTTGCCGAGTCCACCCCAGTGCTGACGATTTTCCGCCTGCTACTCCACAGTGTTTGCGCCCGAGGAGGTGGGCCCCGTTGTCGACACCCTCCAAGGCCCGCCACAGGTGCTCTTGCCGACTACTCGCTGCTCGAATTTTGCCAAGTTTTCCAATGACAGCCTGCACCTACTATGTGCTGCTCCGGCGTGGAGCTGGTGGCAGCTTTCGGCCTGTGGCACCTCCAGTGGGGCTGCGCCTGGGCCACATGTCTCTGAGGATCCTCATGTAGACTCCTGTAAAGCTGAGGGAATGGCCTCAATGTTGATCAGCATGCGCCACCGGCCACATGTCTCTGAGGATCCTAACGCAGACTTCTATAAAGCTGAGGGAATGGCCTCAATGTTGATCAACATGGCAGCAGCTGAGCCTTGCTCACCATGGATCAACACCCGCGCAGGCCTTCCCAGAGCCCGAGGAGCTGCAGGCGCTGTCCGCTTCCGAGCCGTTCCCAGAGGCCGTCGTCAGTGGTGCACATCGCTCTCCCTCCTCCTGAACGTTGGTCCGGAGCACGCTGCATGATACAGAGCAGCAATACTCCATAAAGCTGACACGTCGTTAAGGAGAACCGAACGAGCTGAGCAACAACACTGTCTCGAACCATGGCAGCAATGCTCCATGCAGCTGTGCATTCTCTGGTCAGCAGCAATAGGATGAGCATAGGCACCCTCCAAGCGTGGCTGGGGTTTGCATCAAGGACAATGTATGACGGAGATGAAGGGCATGCGCTTGCAGTATTCACAAGCGACATTGGTCAGGAGCTGTACTCGGAGCAGGCCGTGGAGGAGGTGGAGGAGGAGGAGGTGGCGGCGTCGGTGGTGGGGGGACAGCAGGAACAGCCGGGGCCATCGTCCACCCCGGAGACGAGTTTCTATGTACTGCCACAGCAGCCGCCAACTGTGCAGCTACATTTGTGAAGTTGCTTGCCTTGCCATGGAACATGTCGCCAGAGTCCGCTTGTCCACGTTGTTGAAGCGCCTTGCGCACCGGCGGTCTAGGACATCTAGCATGCCTGGTCACATGTGAGGAGACTCTCGCGTCCTTCTCGCAGCTGCGCGGCCCTGCTGAGGCGCCGAGGGCAGACTCCAGCACCTCGGACCAGTGGCCAGCCGGCCTGCCCATTGTGAGCGAGCAGCTGGAGGCGGCAGTGGCCACGGCGATGTCAGCAGCGGAGCCATCTCAGGCAGCAGCAGGCACGGAGGAGTTGACATCTCCAGTCGGGCGTGGCAAGAAGCGGCCAGCTGAGGAAGCAAAGCCGCCGCTGCCACTGCCAATACTGGTAGAAGAGGACGAGGAGGCATTCGACTTTGGCGGCGAGGCAGGGAGCGAGGCCACGACGAGCGGCGGAAGTGGCGGCAGCGCTGGCCCAAGCGGTCGGCAGAGCAAGAAGTCACGGCTGGTGTGGACAGCAGAGCTGCATTCACGATTCATGAACGCCGTCAACCACCTCGGCGTCAAGCGTAAGTTTGGATAGACTTGCCCACAGCTTTCCTGCATTGATGGTCAAGATAACCAGAAATTGGCTCTGGCACACTGCAATTTTGAAGACGCCTGCAAACTGCAGAACTGCAGCCTGGCGCGCAGACAGCGACATGACTATTGTGCACTAGCTGATTGCGTGTAGTCAATTGCATTCCTCGCATGGCTGCTCTCATGCGAGCTTGCAGATGCAGTGCCGAAGACTATTCTGCAGCTCATGAACGTGGAAGGCATGACGCGGGAGAACGTCGCCAGCCACCTGCAGGTGCTGTAATCAGGGCACCTTCCTCCTTGCGACATAGGTCAATCTATGCTCAGGCGCCGGCAAGGCCAAGTGCGATGTTCATAGTTGGCTATTGGGGAGTGCACGTTAACGGCATCTCGCCAACAGCATTGGCAGGCTGTGTCTGCAAGCAAGCAAGGGGCTACTGATAGTGTAACAACCCAATTTGCAGTGTTAGGTTTGACAGTCAAGTATACATGTTGTCTGGTGGCACATGTGCCTTCAAGGTTGTGCCGATGACTGGATTCAATCAAAGCCGGCACTTGCATGCTGCTAATGTACCCTTGCTTGTGTATCACAGAAATACCGTCTGTACCTTAAACGGCTGTCGGGCATCTCTCCAAGCATGCGGCTGTCAGGAGACATCATGCACGGCAGCGGCGGCGGGCCTCTGCTACACAGTGGCGGCGGCCACAATATGGGGCACCAGATGTATCCGTACATGCAGCCTGGCACTCAAGAGTACCCGCCCGCCATGTTGATGCCGATGCAGCCTGTGCACGCAGTGAGTTGTCTGCACCTGGGCTCCTGGTAACTAGGCCAAGCAACTGCTGCTGGGGAGAAGCATACTTAGGCTGTCCTAGTGACTAGTAACTCACAGCATGCCCTTGCGGATTGTTCTGTTGCTGCGCTTGTTGGAGCCAGCAGGGCCACCAGATGGTGCACCGCATGCACAGCCTGCAGTCTGTCCAGCCAATGCCGGCGTACCTGGGCGTGTCCCCTGGCGGGGACGCTGCCGGGAGCTCCATGCCAATGTACATGCCAATGCAGCCCAACATGCCAATGCAGCCCGGCATGCAGCTGCACCAGCCTGCCATGGTGCCCCAGTACCTGCCACTGCCCTTCTCGACGGCAGCTGCTCGACGGCCACCCATTAGCGGCGGTGCAATTCCGCAGCAGCCACTTGTAGGCAATAGGCAGCCAGAATCCGGCCCGCCTCCACCCCAGCAGCAGGATGCTATTGCCGGATACTTGCATGGAAGCGTGGCGCCTCCACCGGCACCCGGGTACCCATTCTCGAGCTACAGCGAGATCGGGGTACCTCATGCGACGTTCTCGCAGCCTTTGTATCAATATGGGGCGCCAGTGCGCCAGCCCTGGGAAGGCGTGCCCTACGTTGGTCCGTCCACGCAACCGCTTGGTCATCTCACTGGTGGTGGCAGCACCGGTTCCTATAGACCAGGCGGCAACAGCGCTGGCACAAGCGGTAACAGCAGTGGAACCAGTGGCGACGGGGGCGGCAATGACTTGCAAGGGAGCCTCAACTAGTGAAATGCGGCACGTGCCTCGAGGCAAGGACAGGGCCCCGCTCGTCAAGTGCACGCTTAGTCACTGCCTGGTCTTCTCCACCGACATGATGCCCCCAGCTATGCATCATAGTATGGTAAAGTAGCCAGCCACTTTTAGCTGCTCATGCGAGCAATGCTGCTCATGCGAGCAACAGGCTCCATCTGTGCCTCCCATGGTTGTGCCCCAGAAATCTGTTGGCGCCAGCATGTGAGGTCCTTTCCCACTTAGGATTTGATTTGTCTAGATGTAGCTCCTTGTGCGTGTGAGAGTGTGTGATTAGAGTAGCCCTTCTTGTCAAGAGCCAGGTACAATCAGGGAGGCACTGCCGCTATGATTTTTACCCCCTGACTTGATCCGCCATTTACGCCCATTGGACCGAGCAGTATGCCCACATTGGGCTGGCTCCCAGGCCCTGGCCTTGACCTAGAGCGCAGCAGGCTCGGCTCTCGCCCCCCGGGCAAGCCAGTGCTGTCATGGACTCTCCGCCAGAGAGGCTCGGCACTGCCAGCTTATTTGTTGCACCTGCTGTGCATGCAGATAGTACTAGCCTTCTCCTATTCTTGCCGTCGCTCTCACCTGCAATGCGGCCATGATTGTTAACGACCACACCCTTACCTTTGCTCGGGGAAGGTGAGAGCTTGTTCCAAATCACTTGCTAGGCAATTAGTAAATTGAAACCTCACTTGAAGGTAGCTTCTGTCCACTGATGAAAATACTGTTGCTCCATTCAAGGCTCTGATTGAAGGGATTAGTAGCTCTCAACAGCCAAGCCAGAGTGCAGTGTCAAATTGGATAACACCGACAGGCAGAGCTTATGCAGTAAGGAAAGCGCGCATGGAGGTATGTTAGCGGAGGAACAACAGCTGCAGACCGGGTGGAAAAATCAGAATGAAATCATCTCCCAGATGATTGCCAGAAAGCAAGGCAGCGTTGGCTGTTGGAGGGCAGCGCCTGTGAGGCGCTAGCCTGACCAAGTAGTGCAAAGAAGCTCTACAAGGAGTGGCAACTGTGACAACCTCAGCCCCAAGGGCGACACATGGATGAGAAATGTCTTACTGAACATCCAAGAGGCGTACTGACAAGCATGGGCAAAGAAAGAGCAAGGCAGGGCAATTGCTGTCGCTGCCGGCCCGTATATTGCTTCTGAGGGGGAAAGGAGCATGGAGAAAGTAGCAGCTCCATCAAGAGGAAGAAACTGTGGACATCTAGCCTAGAAAAGTGTCCTGAGCTCCTTGAAAAGAACCCACGATGTTGAGCTGCCAGTCCAACAGAAGGCTTACAGAAGGCTTGGGGCGAGTTGTGACAATGTACACAGTGCAGCCCAAAATGGACGGAAATTGTCAGATTGGCCTTTGTTATTCCCCTAATCCTAAACCCTAAACCCTAATCCTAACCTTAAACCCTAACCCTAAACACCTAATCCCTGAACCCTAAGCCCTCGAGGGTCGTCTGCTGGGTAGTTGCACTGCTGCTGCAGGTGGCGTAAGGTGGCGTTCTTGAGCAAGGCACGATTCTTATATCCTTTTTGGGCTGGCCTCTCACAGCCATCGCCCCCTTCACCAGCGCTTATTGGGATGACCTTACTTTCTGTGTAACCCCGTTCTTTGTGAAAGGCCAGCCCCATAAAAGGAGGTTTCTTAGGAACAAGCTCTTCCAGAAGGGCTTTAGGGTTTGAGTGGCTATAGCTGTGAAAGTAAGCTCATCGAAAGGGGGCGGGGGCTGGGAAGAGCCAGAAAGGGTTGAAGCATCAAACTGGGCAAGTACCAGGCGGATGGTCGCTGTATAAGGCCAGCTCAAAAGTCAGTAGATAAGGTCCAAAGGGGCTAAGAAACCCAGTAATGCCCGGGGAGGGCGCCATCAAGGTAAAGACTATCTTTTGTTTCCAAAAGGAAGAAGAAGCAGCTCTTTCAAAGGTGGTCACGGCTGTGTAGTAAGCTCATTCAAAGAGGTTGGAAGCGCAGCCAGATTAACTGGTGGCTGGGAAAGGCCAGCCCAAAGCAATGGACAAGGTCTGAAGGAGCCGGAGTGCGAAGGACTAGGACTACGACATCAGCCAGGGAACGCTCAGTAACCTCTTCTCAGGAGATGCAAGTCTGAGTAGCTAGCCGGCGGAAAGACGTCGCCCTGACGGAAGCCGGAGGCCGCCGCCAACGCTCGGCCTGCGCGCAAGTGAACCGCGAAGGCAAGGGACCGCTGCATGGAGATGGCCAAACGCATTCGGAAGACTTGAGCGAGGGACCCGGCGACGTTGAAGCCGGGCTGCTCGCCCTGCTGCCCGAGGCGGCGGGCCGCTGCACGCCGCGCAAGGCTGTAGAGCAAGTCAAGCTATTTCGAGCCAAAGGCTCCGTGCACGTCGACTGCCAGTGGAACAAACTCGTCTCCCACCGGGTGGTCCGAGTACTTCCGTTCCTTCTCGCCCGCAGCTTGGCCGACTGCGTAGCCCGCCTCCTCCGACGAGCGTTTGGCGCTGCTGGAAACAAAGCAGTCAGTCGTGACAACGTCGGTGATGAGCCGAGGCCCCCCGCCGAGCGCGCTGGCGACCAGGTCGGCGCGCTGGGTGTGGATGCGGCCATCCGCCCCAGCGGTCGGAGGCATGACGCTGGTGTTCTCGAGAGCCACCGCATAACCGGTCTCGACAAAATAGAAGGTGCTCGCCCATTGAGAAGAGGGGCTGGCAAAGCCAACCCAAAAAGAATGGACAAAGATGCCAAACATGGCATTCCGCAGCAGGTCGTGTGTTCCTGTCCGCTCCCCGCCCCATGCGCACCTGAGCATGTGAGCTGCCAACGATGCCGCGTCGGAACTGCGCTGTCCGCACTCACACTGCTGTACTCCACTGAGGCAGGGTGGGTGGAGGCCAAGGAGGCGGTGCACCGCCATACGGAAGGCGTCATCGGGCATTCGGAATACGTCGTGGATCGGCAGGGCAGACAACCAAGCTGCCGCCCCTGGTGAGGATGCCGAGAGCAACCGCGCGCGCCCCCGGCGTGGCTCTCCCAAAAGAGAGACGCGTCCATGAGAGGGCGGTGGCTGGGAGAGGCCAGCCCAAAAAAAGAACGATCACAGGTCGGAGGGGCCAGGGAATCGCGAAAGCTAGCACATATGGAGTGAAAGAGCTAAGAAACACTCAGTAACCCCTGCTAAGCAGCCGCAGGTCGGAGAAACTGGGCTCCTGGTAGCGGGTCCCCAGGCCAGGGCCAGAAGAAAGTGCTCGCCCATTGAGAAAAGGGGCTGGAACAACCAGCCAGAGGCCGCAGCGAGGGCACGAGCGGCACGCAGATGCAGCGGGCGAGCCATGGACCTCTTCAGCGGAACGGTGCATTCGATACACCTGCGCGAGCGAGCCTCCAGCATGGAAGTTCACCGGCTCCATTGTCTTCCCGATGAGGTATTTCGCACCGCCGTCCACCGGCTCCTGCTTCAGACCTTGTCCATTCCTTTGGGCTTTTCCCAGCCACCAGTCAATCTGGCCGCGCTTTCTTCTCTCGGCCGGCCTGGCCTGCCACGCGGCCGGACCGGGGGCGACCCCCCGGCCCGGAAAGAAAGGGCTCGCCCATTGAGGATAGAAGAAAGTGCTCGCCCATTGAGGATAGGGGCTGGACAAGCCAGCCCAAAAAAGAATGAACAAAGAACGAGAAGGGGGCCAGAGGAAGCCCCCGGAAAGCGCCGCGGAGAAAGAAAGGGCTCGCCCATTGAAAATAGCAGCTGGGCAAGCCAGCCCAGAAAAAGGGAAGGCGCGCCCTGCGCGCATGAAAAGAATTTGAGGCCAATTCAAGCCGATACATTATTCAGGCAGTCTAGGGCAAACTAAACAGGGCTACATAATATGGAAAACGAGCGGAATACGCGCCGAGTACGCCCATGGGGCGCTGGGCGCTCGGTGGCTTGAGCTGCTCACCCAGCTCGCCCGCCACACCATCGCCCGTCGCTTCCATGGGGAGCCGGTAGACTGTCCTGCAGCCGGGTCGCTGGCGCAAGTGTATCGTATGCGCTTGGCCGTCTCGCTGCAGAGGTCTATGGCCCGCGCGCTGCACATTCGTGCTGGCAGAGCCCTCGCTGCTGCCTCAGGCTCTGGCCAGGGGACCCAATTCCAGGAGCCTAGCATCTCTGATCTGCGGCTGCTTAGCAGGGGTTACTAAGTGATCCGTAGCTGCTTTGCTCCTTCGTGTGCTTGTTTTTCTTAGCGCTTCCCCTGGCCCCCTTCTCGTACTCTGTTCATTCTTTTTTGGGCTGGCTTTTCCAGCCCCTATCCTCAATGGGCGAGCACTTTCCTTCAGTACGCGCACGCGCGAGTGCATGATCAGTCGAGAACCCTCACAGAACGCCGCCAGTGGCGAAACCACTGCATGCACTTGGCTGGCGTCCGCACCCGCCCCTCCACTCCGCAGCCGCTTCTCTTTGGCGTTCGCTCCTCTCTTTTCTGCGGCCCTGCGGCAGTACCTCCGCTGCCGCTGACGGCCGCCATGGACAGCCTGCCGGACGACTGCTTGTCCGCGATGGTAGCGCGCGCCGCCGCGACGCCAGACGCCCCGCCGGCTTGAGCCGCCATCATGAGTCCGTGCCGCCGGTGGGCGCCGCCTGGCCAAAGCCGCCGTCACGGAGGTCAGCCTGCGAGACCGGGAACCCAGCTTTGCATCAGCTGCTTCTGCCCGTCAACACCCGCCGCACAACCACGCTCCCGGCCGCGGTGAGCCCACGCTGCTCGGGCCCGCGCTGGCCACATTCCCGGCCGTACGAGTCTCACCCTCGTCTTCAAGCACGTCCGCAAATTCTACCTCTTGACCGTCGTCACGTCGCTCACCGACCGGCAGGTCAGGCAAGCGACAGACATCCGCGGACTCCAGGACCGCAGGGTTGGTCTTGCGGAGCTCCGGCGCAAATTACACACTCTCATCTCTCAAAGTACAGGCTCTCGGGTCCTCTCCAACGTGCTGCGTGTGCTAAGCTTGTACCAAGCACGCTCTTTCATGGGGGAGGTAAGCCGCTTTACGGCTCTCAAGAGCCTCACTTTGACCTGCTTGAATGCGACCGGTGAGCGCCGCACTCCCCATGCTGCCGCCATGCCGCCTCATCCACATCCAACTTCACACCTCAGTCCTGCTGCCCATGTTGGCTCTGAAGTAGGCAATTTCCTGGTCATGCGTGACTTTTCCAAATGCGGACATCCATGCCATCACTGCTGCTTGCCGACGACTCACAGAGCTTGAGCTACATTGCTGTAATGAATGCACCGATGCCAGCGGCGTGGAGTCGATCGGCAAGAATTTCAAGCAGCTGCGGAGACTCTGCGCGTGCAATTGCAACAGCATCACGGATCGCGGAGTTGGGCATGGCATGCTCCCTGCTGGAGGACGTTGGCGATCTGTCCAAGGCTGTCCGAGGAAGCCGCTCGAGCTCTTCTGAAGGTGTGCCCCGAGCTCAGGAGGCTCCAGTGTCAGTGAAGCTCGAGTGACCCATGGCTACAGCCCCCATCGCTTTATCGGGGCTGATTGTCTTGGAGCTTTGCATACCTGATGGTCCAAATGTCATCATCACTGCCGTGGCCACCTTGGCATCCTCTTGCCCACACCACCTCTATGAGCTCAATGCGCAGGCTGAGCACGACCCAGACCACGACAGTGACAGGCCGGATCCATTGAAAGAATTGCCCCTCACACCGCCGCTCGTGAGATTGACTCTGACTGGATTCCTAATGAGCCCGACCATGTATGCTACATTCCTGCTCAAGGCGACCCGGCTGCGGACCTTGAGCTTGACCCCCTGCAAGAAGGTCGGTGCTATGCCAAAGCCTCTCCCTTTCATACCTCTCCAGTCCCTCCAGTGTCTCGACTGCCAGACTGGGCCAGTAAACGACTTCTGGGAGCTTGGTATGTGGTGCCCAGGGTTTACATCCTTGCTGACCACGTCACATGTGTCGAGGCGAATTGGTCGCTATGTCACTTGCTGATTGCAACAAGCTGGTGAACCTTGAGATTGGGGAACATGAGAAGTACAGGGAATGGTCCTTGCAGATCACTCCTCGACTTGGGGCCTTCAGAGCCCTCACTCGCTTGAAGGTACATCATGAGGAGCTGGTTTTGTTTGCAAAGCTGTACTCGGGGCTGCGAGAAGTGAATCTCAGGAGTTGCTGTGCCCCGCATGAGACTTCCATTGTTGCTCTTCTCTCTTCATGCTTTGAGCTGAAGTCCATCCATCAGAGCTTGCGTTGGTGTTGTGTCGGTGGAGAGGTTGGCATCCCCCTTTTTATGGATGCCAACCTCTTCATGCCTCAACACCAACGATTACTCTGATGAACTTGAGCTTAGAGAATGAAGAGAGAAGAGCAACAAGGGAAGTCTTATGCGGGGCACAGCAACTTCTGAAGTTCATTTCTTGCAGGCCCGAGCACAGCTTTGGTAATAAAGCCAAGTCCTCATGATGTACCCTCAAGCAAGTGAGGGCTCTCAAGGCCTCACGTCGAGGAATGGTCTGCAACGACCATTCCCTGTAATCCTCCTCATGGTCCCCAATCTCAAGCTTCACCAGCTTGTTGCAAGTGACATTGCCAACCATTCGCCTCGACAAAGTGATGTCAGCGAGGATGTCAAGCCAGGTACCAAACTCTCAGAAGTCGTGTACTGGCCCAGTGTGACAGTCGAGACACTGGAGCGACTGGAGGTATACTAGGGAGAGGCTTCGGCATAGCACCGACTATCTTGCAGGAGGTCAAGCTCAAGGTCCGCAGCCGGGTCGCCTTGAGGAGTAGCAAACGTTATTGTGCTTATTTGGGATCCAGTCAGTGTCAATCACATGAGCGTCGGTGAGGGAAGGCAATCTTTCAAAGGATCGGGCCTGTCAGACTACTGTCGTGGTCTGGGTCGTGCTGAGCCGCGCATTGAGCTCATAGAGGTGTGGCAAGAGGATGCCATGGTGGCCATGGCAGTGATGATGACATCTGGACATGGAAGTGTGGGCAAGCGTATTGCAAGGCTGGCCTCTCACATGACTGGCCTCTCACAGCTATGCCGTAAATTGGAAAAGCTGGTTCGTTTACGGCTGCACCTTGCTCACGTTGGAGGGAAGCGGGCGGTGATTTTGGCCGTGCGCTGGCTGCCACCTCCTTGCTCTGACGTGCGCACCTCAGCCTGCAATCCCGACTTTGCCACCTCACGACCTCCGCTTCGTGCCGGCTATCTCTGAGCTCACCAAAATGTGAGTAGGCCTGGCCGGGGTGTACGTGCTACGATGAGATTGATGGTTGCAATCGCACTTTCGTCTTCTCACATGCTCAGCAACATAGTGGGAGCTCTCCAAGTGCAGGACATCGACCTTGTCGTGCTACTGGCTGACAGTACGGGTTCACGGCACTGGCAAGCCTAGCGCTGGCCAACTCGCAAGCTGCTAGTATTAGCCTTACACTGCCGTATGCCCACGTTCTTGCTGAGTGTTGTTACTGGAGGCACGACAAGTGCAAGCGCGGTGCTCCTGCCCAATAATGCAAGCCAAATGGAGAAGCACGTCATAGAGTATGCAGCAGTTTAGAGGGGCGAATACGGTAGCCCCCCCCCTTTCAGGAGGGCAGGCGGCTTATGCCTCCTTTGCTGCTAGGACGAAGGCGAGCTCGGGGCGTTTACTTCAAGAACTCGTCTTCTCCACGTCGTTGGCCGCCCTGCAACCAGGCCTTCTTGTTGGCGGCAGCAACGAAGAACGGCACTTCCAGTTTGACAGCAGTGGCTGTGAGAGGCCAGCCCAGAGGAATGGACAAATCGTCCTCCTGCCACCGCAGTAGTGTTCATCCATTTGGACCTCATCCACTCATTTGTCCATCCTCCCCCCGTTCTGACATGGCTTCTTCAGGCCCCTTCGTGGCTGCTAAGCGTTTTTGGCCCCTTCGAGCTGTTGTCGACTCTTTTCGGGCTGGCTTTTCACAGCCCTTGCCCCCCATTGGGAGTGCCACTTCTTTTGTTTGGGGCTGGCCTCTCACAGCTATTGCCTTACGTTGGCAGGGCTGTTTCTTCTCGTCGGGAGAATTCACGATGTCCGCAGAGCGCCAAGTGGCGGCGTTCGCCCGTGGCCGCGCTCCCCGGCTGCAGTACCGGCCGCCTGGTCAGGCCGCCCCCGCCGCGGCCGCCACCGCCGCCGCTGCCGCCGGGGGGTGCCGGCCGCCTGCCCGGAGGACGGCTCGGGGCTGGCCTCTGCCGCGTCCTTCGCGCCGGACGGCGGCGGAGGCGCCGCGGATGGCGGCGGAGGCGGCAGCGGCAAGGGGTCGCCGCGCGGCCAGGACGCGAGCAAGCTGCCGCCGGCGGAGCAGTGGCAGCACGGGCAGCAGTACCTGAAGCCGCGCTCGGGCGGCAAGGTGGCCATCCTCAGCATCGACGGCGGCGGGGCGCGCGACACCATCCCCGCGCGCATCTGCGCCCGCCTCGAGCGCATGCTGCAGGACCGCGTTGGCGACCCCGGCGCCCGCCTCGCCGACTTCTTCGACATCTTTGCCGGTGAACGACGGCGCTGGCGCGCCCTGTGCGCGCCCGCGTCTGACGACGAAGGCGTCGCCGTTGCGGCCTTTGTGGCGCTCAATCTGCGTGCTGGTGTCGCTTGCAAGAGCGTTCGCGATGGGTGAACGAGCGCTGGCCGCAGCTCGAGCTCGGCCTCGGCAGAACGGCTTGCATGCATCCAGCTTGCGTGAGCAGAGCTGCTTATGTGCTTGTGCTCCGCTCCGCTTCGGCCATGTCACCATGGCAAAGGCAGGTCTTGCCCTTGACCGAATGTAGCACTGGCACAGGCACGAGCGCCGGCGGTATTCTCGCCACCTTCTTCTCGCTGCCCGCCAAGGACGGCCGGCCCGCGTTCCGTGCGGAGCAGGTCAACGACTTCTGGACGTCCAAGGCGAGCGAGATCTTCCAGCTCCGGGGCTGGCCCACGTTCCTGGGCAAGCTGCGGAACATCTGGAGGCCTCGATGGAAGGTAGTTACTCAGTCGCTGCTGGATACGGTGAGGCAGTGGTGTGCAGTGGAATGGTCTTACGCAGGGCGTTCCTTTCTGGGCAATGGTTAGAGCAAGTTGAGCTGTACAGCTCCTAACAGGAAGCGTTTGGCTACTTGCAAGGCCGTTACTGAGACTGACCTGCTGTCTGCAGTCTGCCGGCTTGGAGCGGCTCCTGCAGACGTCCATACAGGAACACTGTGGCCGAGCAGACATCACCCTGAGGGACACTATCAAGCCCATCCTCATCACATCATATGACATGCTCCATGGCACGCCCTACTTTTTCATGAGTGAGAGGGCCGTGAAGGACGAGTATCACAACTTTAAGATCACCGATGTGTGCCGGGCCACATCCGCAGCCCCCACGTTCTTCAAGCCAGCCAACATTGAGTCCACCGAAAAGCGGCACAAGCTGGTGTGCGCGGACGGGGGACTAATTGCCAACAACCCGGTGAGCCCGTCTTCTTTGTCTTACTGCCCTTTGCGTGACTAGTAGTCCCATGAGCTTTCACCTCTGCTGGCTGGGACTCAAGGTCAAAAGTACGCTGTTGTTGCTCTGTCTCGCATGCCAGCAGAAGAAACACTCCGTGTTCATTGAGATCCTATGCATGCCGGGTTGAAGCTGTGCAGACTATGGCAGCACTGCTTCACGTTGTCACTGATCAGAAGGCCTTTCCACCACCGGATGCGAGGGATATCAAGAGGCGCACAATCAGAGATGTCTTGATACTTTCGCTCGGGGCTGGAGAGAGAGTGGTCACCCATACCTATGACGAAGCCAAGAAGTAAGCCTGCTGAGAGCCGTGATTGGATGCCGTGGCGTCAAGTCGGCCCTAACTTTCCTGGCCTTTCAGCGTAACTTTCGTACAACGCTTGCATGAGGGCCTCGAGCATGCTGAAGCTATCATGCCATGATTGGACAAATGCATGTGCTTGTGCACAGGTGGGGCCTGCTGGGGTGGGCTAACCCGCTACTTGACGTCTTAGTTTGGGGCTCGGGCAACAGTGTACATACACACATGTGTCTGCTGAGTGCAGTGGAAGAAGCGCAAGATAACTACCTTCGTATTGAGGTGAGGCAGCTCTCAAGACCGACCAGATGTGTGGAGCGTTACTTTAACCAGCGTGCTCACCTTAAGCTTGAAGCCGTGTACAGAGTCAGAAGCACCACAATAGGCATTTGTGGCAGGCTGCGTGTCTTGGTGCAATGAGAGCATGTACTCTCAGGCAGATTTCTCAGCAACCTGTCTTCTTGCAGCTAATTCTGGAGATGACATGAGGTGACATGACACGTATGTAACCACAATGGCAACACGTGCTGGCCACTTTGTTGCAGATTTCGTCCCTCCCAAAATTGTCTGTCCGTCTGGACAATACCTCGAGAGAAAACATGGACACCTTGCAGAAGCTGGCGGATGACGCTATGCAGCAGAAGGTGACATTCATCAGCACCATGGCAGGCGAGAGCGAGGTCCTTGAACAGACCAACCTGGAGAGATTGGAGATGTTTGCTGACAAGCTCGTGGAGGAGTACCGAGAGCGGCTGGCAGAAGCGCGCGGTCATGACACTCCTCAGCAGGATCCAAGAGAGACATTCCAGTCTCAGACGCCCTACTGAGACGGTGTTTCTCCTCTTCCTGGATCTTCACGTCAGTGACTGCAAATTGGAAGGTCCTCCATCACACTAGTCATAATCGACCGAGGGCCTACCTTAGGTAGACCCTTTCACAGCCGATGGTATGCAGTGACGATTTGCATGAATCGTGTTGTATCTCTTACACAGTTTGTCTTATGAGGCTGAATGTAGCAACTTTCCTGTTGCACCATGAAGCCTCGCCGTACCTAAACTGTACGAGTCTGGTTCCGGTGCTACGTTGCATGAGGTTGTGCCATCCATGGCTGCCTGCTCTGATTGCAGAAGAGAGCTTGTCATGCTGCCACTTCGGAGTTGCAGACGTCCTTAAAACGCCTTTCATGTGCCTTAATGTGCGCACTGGATGGTATTGCAGCAGCTCCATGCTTGCTCCATTGCTTGATCATCGGGCGAATGTGGTTAGCTCCCTGAGCAAGATAGGATACGGCCCCTTCTAATATATCTACTGTGAAGATTACGCCCTTGCGCTTGGTAACTGCTGGTGCCGCTAGCAGTTACCAACAAAAGAGGTAGACCTGACTACCTAGGGTAATGTGTATCAGTTGTGGTTGCTTTCCAGAGAATCAACTAGGCACCTATCGCTGGGTCCTGCATGGTTGGAGTTATGGGCATATACCTTTTAAGTCTGTCATGTATGATTGTTAAGCTTGATGCGTTTGTCACCATCACTGCCCTCCATGGTTTCATGCGAGCTTGAGAGCTGATTAAACTGTAGCAAAGTCGTATCCAAATGTACAAGTGTACAAGGAGGCAGCAAAAGCTGGTGTCAAATGGCTCAAGAATTGAGGCTCATGCTCCACCAGGTGACAAAGTTGGAGAACATGAGACACAGCGACTTGCTTCTCCTGTCAGCATACAGCGCTGGCTCTTCAGCTGCAGGACGTTCTTTGTTGCTAATGCTCCGCTGTCTTTGTCATGTTGCTGCATTGATAGGCGCAGACAGTGATGTGCACACAAGGAGAGGCCCTGCTGTATTTAGCACGTACTCTTAGCACTCTGCACTAACCAGATTGTGACACAAGCATACTGGAGCTATTATCCTGTTCCATGAAGAGGGTACATCGTTGTCACCCCTCCAGGCCAACGACATAACAAGTAGCTTAATCCTGCAAGACAAGCATACGCCTGGCGACCGCCCCCCCTCAATGCCCCCCCCAGCCCACCCCACCGACCTCACACGGTGCAGGGGCGCCAATGTTATTACCAAAACGTGTCATTTAGCACGCACGATCAGGCTTGCTTACCTATTGCATACAGATGACCAGACACAAGCAACTGCCTAGCCTACCGACATGGCGTGCAACTGCCAAGCGAGCCAGCCTGGCACTTTCTGAAGACTACTTGTACCCCTAGTACCTGCCCCTAAGTGTAAGGAAAGCCTAGAAGAAGGACGGCCTAACTTTTGTCAGGTCGTCTTCTAGCCCTTGGAACGCACGCGCAAGGCTGTCCTTCTGGATCTGGGATATGTCAAGCCGCATGATCTCCACCAAGTACCTGCATGGGCCAATTCATGTGAGGAGAACCCTTGAACAGCTGAACAAGTGAAGATAACTCACAGGTTGTGTTCTAGTCTGCCCTGTCTACGATTGAACACAATGCAAAGTCTATGTTGCAGAAGAGGAGAACATTGATGCACATAGCAGAGCAGATTACTGAAACAGTGGCCACCTGTCAAAGCACCAGATTGAGTGCGCAGATCTTTGCAGTAGCCAAGCAATATATAAGATGTCACTCGAGCTCACCGGTTGCAAGCTCCACTGATGACGCCCCGCAGGCCCCGCACTTCGCCATTGAATTCTCCAAAAGAGGCAGCTTTGACAGGATGGACAACATTCAGCAAGGTCAGACTATCCACGCCTCCAGGTCCAGGCAGGGCCTGCAGGCTGAGACTCCACTCCTGGAGCACCTCCAGGGCCGACTGCAGCAGCCTGAGCCGCATGGCTGGCGACCAGTCTTGCCCCAGCAGGCGGTCATAGGCCAGGTGGACGGGCTCCGCAGCGCCCCGACACACGCTGATCAGGCAGGAGGCCACGCTGCTGCCATTGGGGACAGCCTCTTCCTGCTGTGATCCACTCACTGCATCCTCCTGCCAAGTCTAGAGGGGCCAGCATGAGTACGCGCACGAGCATACAAAGCCACTGTTTTGCCATTAGCAAGATCATGCCACTTCAAGTACTTTGCGCTTAAAGCCATGTAGGATGACCAATGCTTGCAGGCAAGGCACCAGTATCTACCACAGCAAAGGTTCTAAGTCTTCAGAAATACTTTCAAAAGTGATGCAACACATCAGTGCACTGGTTACCTGAGCCGCTGTTTCCAAGAGGAGTGCAAGTAGGCCAAGGGGCACTCCTGGATAAAGCGATGACCCCACAGAGCGGACTTGGTGGCATGCTTCAATTAAGCCACCCGAGTCCAGTGCTTGAGCGACGAGCTTGCACCACGTATCCCCCACAGGCCCTGTTTCCAGTTCGTTGCCCGGCTCAACCCCTTCCATGCTGTAGCTGGAAAATGCCAGTATCTCCAAACACACCTGTGACCGAGGGGTGTGGGGTCAATTGTGACCTGGTTTCCAAGGCAATAGTTATTTAACATCACTGATGGTGGTACATGGAGGTGCACGATTCAGCGACCGAGTTTGCTCTCAATGTCAGCAAGCAAATGAATTATCTACACGACTTTCCCCTGGCCTTTAGTACCCCTTGCACAGCGGCAGTAACACTGTAATTTGCTCCAGTCAAGGGTGCATACAGCAGGCCAACTATGAAATACACTTGCAACCGAAAGGCTGAAATGTGGGACTCGGGGCTGACCTCCCAGCGTTTAAACGGCACGGCATAGTCGTTGTAGAGCTGCGTTACGCTTTTCACCTCCTCCGAAAGCTCCTGGACGGCAGCATCTAGCTCAACACCCTCTTCGCCCTCCATGCGACTTGCGTCCAATCTCCTGGTGGCACGAGGTAGTGCAGACAGAACAAGAGTAAGGTGCCAAGTGCTGCACTTGGTTCTGCACACCTTCAAGCAAAATGCAGAGCACATCATAGTCCAAGGATTTCATTGGTCTTTACTTGCTCTGAACTTGAACGCTGACATGTGGCAGAGCATCACTCGCTGTCTTGATGCTTTCACAACCTTTAGCCAATAGCCAGACAAAGCTTTCCAGTCATAAAGGAATCCAGTCATAGCAAGTCCATGCCTAGCTAGATCATCTCGGATGTGAATCTGAAACTGCAGCACAGCAAGCTTGTCCTCCAGCAATTCCAGTAGAGAGGATGCATCCATGGCCCCCGCCGCTCCGCCCACTCCAAGCCCACGTTGCTGGCTCTTTGCTTGAAGCACGGCTTTGCTCAAGTAATTGTACCTGGCATGGCGCATAGCACAGAGACACAGGTTCCATTATGATCCCTAAGAGAGCTCTGTGAATCTTAGCCTGCTGCCTGCAGAGAGTGGCCTCCTACAGAGGACTAACAGCAAGAAAGGTCGTGATACGTTGCTGTATGACTGGAAAGTAGCGGGTGCTGCATTGATGCTTTCTTGACATCATGGAGGTGAGTCGACTTGCCTCTGATCGAGAGAGATCTGCGCACCCAGGGGCTGCCGTCTCTCCGCCAGCCGCAAAAGCACGTGTGCTGCATGTGTGTGTTGGCGCTTCGCTGCATAATATTGTGACAGCAGCTCGAGGTACTTGGTTGCCTCCTACTCAGCAAGCGGGCATAGCATGTCACAAAAGACGCCCTCATCTTTAGTATGTCAACGACAGCATTCACACAATGCACAGAACTGGAGCAGCAACGACCCATCAAAAGCATCGCAACTGCACCATAACCAGCAGTCCGCTACCTTGCATGCTTGACAGGTGAAGAGAACCATGCACATGCATGATTGTACTCTTATTGACGACCAGGTCATAAGACAGGGATGCTTTCAACATCAGTTGCCAGGCCTGCACTATTTACAAGATCCTAGTTACAGAATCGTATGCTAGCTCAAGCACAGGTACGACCTGAGAAGGTGGGGAGGAGGTTGCAGCCCCGTAGCTGCCAGCAGACCGCAGGAACTGCTCCAGGTCCGGAGGGGATGGCGATAGCTCGAGCAGCTCGGCTTCCATGCCCAGGTCCTCGACCATCGCTGTGTACAGGTGGCGCCGCCACAGGGAGTCCATCCACGCGGCACCCTGCGCCACGATCTGGCGGGCTGCAGCAAGGCGCGCCTCCTCACTGAGCGGCGCCGGCACCCCCTCTTGTGACCTGCCGCTTGAAAGTCGAGGAAATTGTATGAGCTAGAAGCAAGACTGAAAAGGGCAGACTGGTCTTCAATACCTTAAGCAAGTCTTCCAGAAGATGCACAATGTCCATCTTGTAGTTGCCGGCACGTCACCTGGAAAGAAACTGAGGCCGACCAGATGTTGACGGCGGGCCAGAGGCAGGGGCACGGCCCCGGAGCCGCCGCAGCGTGCTGATGACGACGTCGTAACACTGGAGCCGGGCGCTGGTGGCAGCCTCACGGAGGCTCTCCTCCACGTGCGGGTTGAGCGCATCGTCGGAGGGGTCCACTGCCCGTGCTTTCCGCAGCGGGAGCGAGACAATCGCCTGGTAGTATCTGTGCAGCGCGCAGAAGATGCAGCCATGGCTTAAGACTCGTGCAGGGATGCCTCAGGACCATGACTTTAGTACCTCATTAAGTTGCAGCGGTGAATTAACGTCAGACCTGAGGTCCTCAAAGCGTGGGCAGAGCAAGAGGAGGTCGGCAGACTCGGGGACGCTCTCCAGCAGCCGCAGGGCCTGTCCAGCCAGTTGGCGTGCCTCAGCCGGATCGGCGGCTGCTGCCGTGGATGCGCGCTGGAGCAGCTCGGTGGCCCGGAAGAAGGTGCGATCGGCGTCGTTGAAGTACGAGGGACAGCCCTCGCGCAGCTGCTCAATCATCTCCTCCAGGCCCTCACCTTCACCGACATAGTACTGCAACAAGCCCAAGGACCACAGCGGCGGCAATGAAGAGACCTCTTAGGCCTTCCCTTGACAATGGCTGGCATCTGCATCACGAGTGGGCACTGCGTATATCGACCACTCAGGTCCATTTCATACTAGCTAAGACTTGACAGGATGCCCATCTTCCAATCTCAAGCAGCTATATGCACACATTCATAGCTGTGCACAACGGGCAAGTCAGAGCTCCACCTGCATGAGCGCAGCGATCAGCTTGCTGGCCACAGCGTCCCCCTCCGGGCTGCACACGAGCTGGCGGAAGGAAAGTGCAGCCAGCTGGCGGCGGTCGTGGGCATCCAGCTGCGCCGCCAGGCGGGCCAAGTGGTGCTGGCTCAGCAGAGCCAGCAGCTGCAGCGCCTCGCCGGCTCGCCGCAGCAGCCGCCTCACGCACTCCATGCTGCGCGCCTGAGCACGCAGCTATGTGAGGCCCACGGAAGCATAGAGCACTGGCAGTGGCAACTGGCAGCGCTGGCTGACAAGCAGAAAGGAGGACATGCAGCTGACCGCCTGCCGGCATCAAGCAAATCATCAGCGGGCCTGCTGCAGGGCAGCGGCGACCCTGGAGCCAGGTATCAACTTGACATTGCAGGGCGGAGTCCGCTCCAGCAGATGCAGGTGTCTTGGCTTTGGCTTTTCGTCAAGCTTGAAGTCAAAGTCACTCAACTTCTGCCTAACAGTTCATAGGTTTGCAGCAGAGGCAATAGGTGAAGGGTATATGGGCCAGCACGTCACCTCCATGGCGCCCAGGTCTGCCTGGCTAAACTCGAGCCGCTGGCGCTTGGGGAGAGCGCCGCTGCCAGGAGCGCCCTGCTGCTGCGGCGTGCTTGGGCTGCCCCAGAGACCTCCGTCCTCGTTGTGCGATGCCTGTGGCAGCAGCAGGTGGCGGAGCCGACTGCGCTGCTGGTCGCGGCGTGCCCGCAGGAAGTGCTCGAGCGGCCGCACCTTGGCTTGCACTGCAGCCATGGCATCGACCAACATCCTGCAGCCCAGCACAGCAGGCAGTGGCGGTGGCGGAGCTGCCTCTCCTGCAGCAGCGGAGGTGGGCGGCCCCTCTGCAGTTGTGACAATCGGCAGTTCCCAGAGTGGCCGCAGGATGCGCGCGGCGCAGAGGCAGAGGCCCTCGTGCGCGCTGCCGAAGATGGGCTCCGCGTCCTGCACAAGCCGGCCCATATCGAAGCCGCTGCTGCCGGCCCCGCCGCCAGCAGAGCCGCCTTGGCCACTGGCACGCTCCATGCGGGCCTCTCCGACGAGACGCCGGTCGTCAAACAGCGCCGCAGCACGCTCCGCAACCGCCATGGGCAGCGGCAGGTCGTCAGATCCGCTGCCCGCCCCACCGACGAGCCGCGCCGATAGCAGGAGGCACATTGCAGCCGCTTCGCCACGACCGAATTGTTGGAAAAACCCGTCCAATGCCGCCCTGGCCACCCCCGCGCATAACAGTCCGCGGCCATTGACTGCAAATTTCAGCAAGCTCTGACCATGCACCTGCCTTTACAAGAACAATGTGGCAAAGCTAACCTTGATAACTACAAGGACAAGTGGACGCCCACATTACATCCGTGACAAGTTACTGGGTTAGTGCACAGCGATATGGCTTACATTTTGTCAAGGAGGGCCTCACCAGGATACGGTGGGGTCCTCGAGGAGCCGCCTGAGCACGTCCACAGGGCGGTTGACCGCAAGGTGGTACACGCCGGTCGTGCTGAGCACCACGAAGCGCCGCCGAGGCATTGCGTGCTGCGTCGCCAGCGGTGGCCGGGACAACAGCCGCCGCGTCCGCGCGGTGGCCTCGGCAGGGCTGTCGGGTGGCGGCGCCGCCGGGTCGAGCGCCAGTGCCAGCCCTGGTGGTGGCAGCGCCTCCGCCAACGCCAGAGCACGCCCGCCGACATCCACCGTGCTCACAACTTCCCGCAGCACCCTGGTGGCAAACAATGGAGGCCCGCCGCCTCCGCTGTCCAGCATCGCCGCTGGCGGCCGAGTCCAGTCCCTGGCTGCGACCAGCAGCTGCTCATCGCTTACTCCTAGCAGCAAGAGGTTGCCCGAGCTCAGCGCCGCCTCCACGGTCGAGCCCTGCCCTGCTGCCGCAGGATCCTGCCGGGCCTCCGGCCGCCCACCCGGCAACGCTGACGGCGCCGGCGGGGGGCCACGCGTGGCTACAACGCGGCAAGTCCACTGCCGCGCACCGGTGCTGCCACCGCCTTGGCCCTGGCCCTGGCTGCCGCCCAAGCCCGCCGTCGTGAGGTATACGCGACGGCCGTCGGCGGCCACAGCGACAAGGTGCAAGCTCCGAGACTCAGAGGGGGCCACAACGTCCATGTGCACCAGCGGCGGGCCCCTGGCAGCCGCGCCGCCCCCGCTGGCACGCAATGCGGCTGCCGCTGCCCGGCCCTCCTCGGCGACCTTGCGGGGCGCCGCCGCTGAGGTGCTGGTCCCCAGGTCAAAGACCATGACTTTGGACGCCAGCGTGCGCGCATGCAGCAGGCTGCGCTCCTCATCCAGTGCAAGCTCCACTATGGCATCTGCCGTGCCAAACTGCAGAGCTGAGGGCACCACCCACCTGCACATGATGAAGGAGACACCTGAATTTCAGATGATTACACTTGATTATGGAGTACGACAAATGTCCTCAGCTATCTACAAAGAGGTTACAGCGGAGGAGAGCTTGCCAACCTGGAGAGCAGGCTGCCGAAGCTGGACGTTCGGCAAACGAGCTGGCAGCGTCGATGCCACCCGCTGCCGCTTGAGTACAGGAGCTCGTACAGGTGGCCGTCACGACCACCGAGGAAGATCTGGCCACTAGCCGTGGCAGCGATGCACGCCATTGCGACGCCGTCCGATGCCACGGCGTACTCAGGCAGCGGCTGCACTGCCAGGTCCTCGAAGCCGTCGCCGACGCCGCTGCAACACACACCCAGCAGCACCACCTGCCGCCACGCCACGTCGGCCTTGCTGCGCATGTCGTGGGCAACCTTACGGGTTCTGGAACCGGCGAAGACGCCAGAGCCAGGGCAAGCAGGCCGGACGGCCTCACCTCGACCGGCGTGGCGAGCACAAGCAGGTGCTCAATTGCCTCAATGAATACGCCGCGCTTTGGGCAAGCGAGGCCAACTGCGCAGATGGCCTGATCCTCGCCGCTGTACTCCATGAACGAGCCGTCCCTGCTTGGCACGGCGCCGTAGCACGTCCAAAGTCAGTGGCACACAGCAGTTCTGGTTCTGCTAGGCAGAAGGACTGTAAGTGGAAGCTTGGCAACATGCAGAGGAGCTTGCAGGCATTTAGTGTGCACTAATCTGTAGACTAACGAGCATGGAGTCTGAGCCAATGAATATTAAGCGTCATGAAGCTAAGTAAGGCTTGAGCTTCGCCTGGCACAAGGTCCCAAGTGCACATGACAACCTCAAGCCCAAGCTCCGACCCTCATTCGTAGAACGCACCCTCAGCCTAAGATGGATCAGCATGACGATATGAGATGGCAAGCGCCAGGTGGCAGCGCAATAGGCCCACCACTTATCAAAGCGCCAGAGGAAGAGGCGGTTGTCAACGGTGGCCCAAGCCCGCCGGATCTCCGGGAAGAGGCCACACAGTGCTGCCCCATCGCCGCCAGACTGACTGTAGGCCTCTATGAGTGCCGGCGGCAGGTCCAAGCGCTCGCACACCTCCACCTGCGGCAGCCACTGCTTCCAGCATGCGCCGTCGCCGTGCGCGCCAATGTCAGTGGCTGGTGGCTCTACACAGCACGCTGCGGCGAGGGAGCGAGCCGCGACAGCTCCCAGGCCGACATGAAGGCCGTGCGCCTCGGGCCGCACCTCGGGCCGCTGCGTGGCGTAGGGCTGGCTGACGAGTCGCGCCGCGTCGAGCGAGTCGGCGAGGTCGCTGGCCTCGTCCTCCCTGCCAACAGCCAGCGAGCAGCGCTGAGGCAGTGCCAGGCACTGGTCCGGCCCGCGCAGTGTCCAGCGCCATGGCTGCTGTTCTTGCCACACGACCGTCAAACCGGCACCACCGAAGGCTCGCCGCAGCGTCGGCCCGGCCCTCACTTCGCGACGGCGTCAGAGAGGAGGCGCCCGGCGGCCTCGACATCGCGCAGCACGCCCCCGGGCTCGCTCCAGCGCTGCGCCCGCGCCCCCTCCTGCGCAGGCAGGCCGGGATCCGCCCTCAGCCCGGCGCCGCGCGGCCTTCCCAAAGCTCTGTACCTTAGGGAACGCGCCATGGCTGCGCGCTCTCTCACCTGGTCGCCCCACGGGCTCGCCGGCAGGCCGCCGCCGCCGCCTCGTCCAGCCGATGGCGGCGTCCTCATCACCAGCGCCATGGACGCTTCCCGGAACGCCGGCGCCGCCGCCGCGACCGCCGCCGCCGCCGCCGCGAAAAACCCTGCCAGAGCCCCCAGCTCGTAAAACCCCCCCACGCTTCCACACCCCCCGCCACGCAGCCCACTGCGCGGTCTGCCACGCCGGGCCGCGATGGCTTGAGCCGACTGCCGCGGCCGCCATGGCGGCGCTGCGGCCGCTGCTGCGCGCGCTCAGAGCCGCCTCGCCGGGCGGGCCTGCCGCTTGCGCCGCCCGTCTGGACGCCGTGAAGGGGGGGGCTGCAAGGTGCGCTGCTGCGTCGTTCGCTTCCGTGACCGAATCTGGCGTGCAGAGGCCCGCCTTCTGGGAGGGCGAAGGCGACAACGACGGCGGCGGCAGTGACGGCGACGGCGGCGGCGGCGGCGGCGGCGGCTGCGCGCACATTGGGTACCGCAACCTGGGCGAGCTTGCGCCGGCTATCCGCGACGGCGTGCCGCTACGTATTGCTCCCCGCCCCGTCTTCGCCGTCGTCCAGGTGACCACGCCGACGACGCCGCCGCTGCCGCTGCCGCCGTATGCGCCGGCTTCTGGTCGGCTTGGCCGTCGCAGAAGAGGCGTCATGCGCGGCCACCGCGGCTTTGGGGCACTGGCGTCCGCGGTGGGCAGGTCGGGTCGCACCAGTTCAAGGTGACCCCCGGCGACGTCATCTACGCCGAGAAGCTCAAGTTCGCCGGCGTGAACGAGCGGGTGAGGGCAATTGCTGCCTGGTTTTATGCTGTAGACTGTGGCGGCAGTTTGATGCATGGGGCAATGGCAGGGCCAGCAGTCCTCTGTCACTGTTCTTGATGGTGTCTCTGTAGTGGTGCTGCTGGCGAGCTCGGCCTGACGGCTTGGGTTCCGGCGGCTGTGGCGTCGACGGCGGGGCTTTGCCACCAGGTGGCGCTGGAGCGGGTGCTGCTGCTGGGAACGCGCAGCGAGACCGTCATCGGCCGTCCGACCGTCCCGCACGCCTCCGTCACGGCCGTCATCGAGGAGCAGGTCTCGCCCGCCCCACCAGACCAGCAGGCACCAGCTTGGGCTTGCAAACTAGTTCAATGCATTTTGTAACAGATGCTGAAAATTTCCCCCGCAGCTCGCATGGTAACTGGGCTGGAGGTCTGCTCACAGAATTGCATGTGCTTGGCAGGTGCTGGACGCTAAGGTGATCATTTTCAAGAAAAAGCGGCGGAAAAACTACCGCCGCACAACGGGCCACCGCCAGGTCCGCTGCGTTTGTACACATCCTGTTAATCTGCTCTGGCACGTCTTCAGGACTTTGCAGGGCCGACAGAGAGTCATGGCAGCCTTAACCTGGCAAGGGCTCCGACTGCAGTGGAAGCACGGCTCAGGCTTGCTATGAGTAGCGGCACTATTCAGCGGTGGCTGGCAGTTGCTGAGAGTGACCAACCGAGGCCTCTGGCATGGTGCAGGAACTGACGCGGCTGCGCATCCTGGATGTTATCGGCATCGAGGTCGATGACACAGAAGGGACTTTGGCGGGCTCCGAGGATGGCAAGCAGTCTCCACCGCTGGCCGCTTGACGCACATTTTAGGTATTCGACCACAACTTGTGCTGCTTCGGCTGCAGCCAGCAGGGGCCGCTTCTGACATCAAGCAAGCCGCTTGCCTTTGCTATTATCATCATCCACAGCCAGCTGCCAGATACTTGCAGAGCCATGCTCCAGGTGCGCGGTTTACCTCAGCCTCTGAGACCTGATTTTGTCACCTCTGAAACAGTTCTATAGCAGGGCCCTGAAGGTGAATCCGTTGTGTCGATGCACGCTGAGCTGCAAACATATGGGGAGAAATCCTTGGTGAGTGCGTGCCGCAAGCACGAGTTGCGCTTTCTGGCATGACGCAAAATGGAATGCACTTCGCCCCCTGCCTTTGGCCGGAGCTGCAGGGCGGCAGAGACTGCAGTAGCAGGAGCCTCACGCAGCTGCAGCACACTTGTGGACGCCAACCGTCTTGGCAAGCAGGCAGGCCTGGCGATTGCGTCAAGGAGCGCGTCAAGGCTTGCTGCTGCAGGGGTGCTACACTGTGCTCGCCAAGGTCCATGAACGTATCAGGTTATGTGGGACTGGAACGCCCGGCAGCCTCATGATTGCTTCTGTTTCTCCTTCCAAGGCTGTGCCGTTGTTTAAAACATGCACAAATTACGAGGATTTTGCGCCCAGAGCCATCAGCATATAGAACGTTGGAGCAAGAGAGGGAGGGAGATGTTTCAAAGCTGCGAGCTCTTGCACCTGTGTATTTCAAGTGTCTGTCCGCCCTGCTGCAGCGATTCTGGTGTCTGCTTTACATCTCAATCTTTCCGGCCCCTTCGGACTTTGTCCGGTCACTTTGCCTGGGTTTTCACTGCCAGTGTTTCTTCTTTGCTAAAAGCAGCTCCTTCTCAGATAGGTGAAGCTCATTAAGAGGGCAGTGGCTGTGCACAGGAAGCCCTAGGAAAAGAGAAGGATAAGGTAGAATGAGGCTGCTGTGGCATTAAGAGGCGGCTGTGAATGCCAGCCAAGAGAGGAGGTAATGGCTGTGAAGTAACAAAGTAATGAGATGGCAAAAGGCGATAGGTCAGCCCACAAGCCTAACAAGAACTTGCGGAACACCAACGTCGTGGCGCCAAGAAGCCCTCAGCCAGGATAAAGACTGCCACGAGCCGAAAGCGGAGCCGGCTCTGAGAATCCTGGCTCCTGAAGGCCGCTGAGGCCTCGCCCTTGTGCAACAACCACTGCAGCTGCCGCCTGTGGAAAATCGAGGCACTGCCGCCACAAGTAAGCCGGGCCACTGGCTTGCAAGGTAGTGCTCCACGCCCCAAATTTGTCTGCCAGATCTGTATGTGCTCACTCGTGGGTACTGGAGTCCCCTTCAGTTGTGGTTTCCCGCTTTGTAACTTTAGCCCCTATACGCTTTTATTTGTTCGTTCTTACGATCTGTGTACTGGCTTGCTTTGGCCTCACTCTCAGCACATACGCACTGCCTTTCACGACCCCTCGCCCCCTACTCCCTAAGTCCGTATCCTTGCATACAAAACCCCTCTCAGGCTCATGCTTT
This sequence comes from Spirogloea muscicola, assembly GCA_009602725.1. Classification (NCBI taxonomy): domain Eukaryota; kingdom Viridiplantae; phylum Streptophyta; class Zygnematophyceae; order Spirogloeales; family Spirogloeaceae; genus Spirogloea; species Spirogloea muscicola. Next base: position 147,800 of record WELB01000219.1, read on the forward strand.
GCTTTACACCAGAATGCTGGGCTTGCTCTAGTTAGTGGCAGAAGGGCTTGAACATTGCCATCCGGTATTCAGGCATTGATCAGCGACCTCTATGTTAATGGGGCCGCGCTTGCTTTCTTTTATGTGCCTTCAGACCTTGTCCATTCCTTTGGGCTGGCCTCTCACAGCCATCAGTCAATCTGGCCGGGCTGTGTGCTGACCCGTGGCTACTGAGCAGGTCAATTTGCAGTGAATCATGTACCTTATCAGACGTGCTTTTGCCGTTGTACTTGGTCAATTTGGCCTTCCATGTTGTCAATACGCGCAAGTTCCTCTATGGCTGCTGCTTCCGGGCAGAGTGCCGCTTCTGCTGCTTCGAGTTACTCTGATCTGCTGTTGCTCACACGTGGACACTGAGCATCCATCTGCATTCCCCTCTGCATGGGTTTAGGGTTCTCAATGAGCGAGCACTTTCTTCCTCTCTGCACCGTCTCGCGCTTTTGTAGTGTGGTCCTTTTCCGGCACTTTTTTCTTTGGCTTTGGACATTGTGTATTCTTTTTGGGTTGGCTTTGCCAGCCCCTCTTCTCTTGCCAGCCCCTCCCCTCTTCTTAGGTCTCCGTATCATGTAGCCCTGTTTAGTATGCCCTAGACTCTGCCTGAACAATGTATCGGCTTGAACTGGCCTCCATTTCATTTCATGCGCCCCGCGCGCCTTCTCTCTTTTAAAAGGCCTATCCAGCCAAAACCTGAGCACCAGAGTCCAGGCGCGGGCATGGCCTCGTGCGGCGCGCCTGCGCCGCCGTCGGCGGCGGCCTCCTGCCGCCGCGCCGGCGGCGGCGGGGNNNACCGCGCGGCAAAAAAAAAAAAAAAAAAAAAAAAAAAAAAAAAAAAAAAAAAAAAAAAAAAAAAAAAAAAAAAAAAAAAAAAAAAAAAAAAAAAAAAAAAAAAAAAAAAAGCCGACAGCGGGTACTTGCGGCCGCCCGCGCGCGGCGGCGGCGGCGGTGGCGGCGGCGCGGCGGGCGCGGCCACGCCGTATGCGCAGTCCAGCGAGGAGCTGCAGCTGGGCCTGGAGCAGGGGTGCGGGCGCCGCCGCCGCCGCCACTTGGAGAGCCGCCTCTGTGAAAGGAGGAGCGATGGCTGATGCGCAGCCCCGGCTGGCCTGCGTCGCCGTCATGGCTTTGCGGGCGGCCGCTGAGGGGGCCTGCGGCGAGGAGGGGGCTGCCGCAGGCGAATGCGGCCGTGCCCCTCGGGCATCAATCCCAACTGCGTCTCCACGTCCTCCAACAACGATGCGTACGCCTTCCCCTGGGAGGTACTCGACGGCGGCGACGTCCCTGCCACGACGCAGGTCTTCCACTGGCCCCCACATATCAGTCGGCTGCGCTGTTGGGAATTTGTGAGTGCGGAGGCTGCACAATGAATGCATTGGCCGCAATGACATAAAATGAACGTTTGTGTTTATGTGAATAATTATGTCAAGACACCTGCCCCACAAGCGACGGTGGGGTCCATCAGCTACGACAGACTCGAAGGCTCTCCCGCTCTCAAGGGTTCTTCTCTGAATGCTGGCCTGATGCAGCTTCAGGCAGCCTTGACGCCCTGTGCCGCTTGTACCTCGTTCTTGTGCAGAAGCTGGAGTCGGCGATACTGGCAACACAGAAGAATGCTGCAATCGTTCAGTCAGAAGCCACTGACAGAGGTGCTTCCTCGCTTCAATGCCAGAACCCAGAGCAGATGCTTCAAGCAGGCGTGCTCGCCTAAGTGCTCTGCATTTGCAGGCAAGCTCGGGGCTTCTAGCGCGCAGGGACTGATGCTATGCAGTTCGCCTGTCGTGTTGCTAGCGGCACTTGCAGGGCACTACGTGTGTGCGGAGGTGGACGGCCTGCTGGGCCGCGACACAGTGGAGTTCCTCGTGCGGCCGGGCCGGGTGACATATCGTGCCATGGCCGGCCGGGTGGTGTATGTCTACCCTTTTACGACACCGCTGGGCGACTTTGGTGCTCAGCGCCGACATTTGCGGCAGCTTGAGGATGAGCTTGGATGGGGCCACCCTGAGTATACCAGTACTGATGCTGGCAGCTACTGACTGGCGCAGCCTGCAAGGTGCAAGCAGCGCATACGTGCAGCACGCTGTAGGTGTGGCACTGCGACGTCACATTCTTCCACCCGGCAACCTCTTGTCTACCCCTTCTTGAGACTGCTCTGTCTTTTCTTATGATCCTTTGTCTTCTTAGATTGTCCCACTTGGACTCACTCGTGACGGCAGGTGGCAAGATCTTGCTTATCATGACAGTAGCTACGCCCAGCGAGTGGGTTGTGATGAGCATTGACTTGAAATCCACCGACTGGTGGTGCCAGAGCAGGAGAAGATGGGGAGAAAGTAAGTCCCCACCTCCCCACTCCCCACCATACCTGACTCTGCATCACCTACACACGAATCGCTACAAGGTCGTCGTCATGACAGGGATAAGCGCACTACAGTGCTCGTGGGTTGCAGCCTGGCGTCATCCTGCCGGACCACTGCTTTCCTTATTCCGACTGCACAAACACTGCGCCGAAGCAGCAGCACCACCACTCTGGAGTCGGACCTCATATGACGACACTAGTCTCCTAGGAGACTCTCTCGAGGCCCTCTGTGCAAGAAGCCACACGCTCCACTGCACCTGCAGACAAACATAATCTGAAGTGCAAGCTTGGGTTCTGAAGTGGGATCAAGTGTTAGCCAAGGCTCTTAACACGAGCATAGGCGCTTGATTGTTTGGTCAATATGTACAGCCAGTAATCCTCCGTATTGGAGTCCAGAGCCACGCTGCACTGAAGAGTGCAGTGTGAGCAGCCAACATTGGCCTCTACTGACAAGAAGGATCTGAAATGAGCAGGGATGGCACAGCACAGCAGGGTTCCTGGCATGGAGCTTTCTTGGCTCAGGTGCTTGAGAAGAGGCTGCCAGCCCGGCTGTGCACGCTACAGAAGACAGGCATGTTGCGGAGGGGGCAGCTATGATGGAGTATGATGTCAGCGGTGGCAGTGGCAACTACCCTTGGCCCTCGAGGAGGCCATCTTCGGCAAAGGAGCGCACAAGCTTGTAAAGGCCGGGATAGTACTTGACAGAGTAGGGCCGCTCGCGCTCTGACGGAGACACAGGGAAGTTGCCAAGCATGCGTGCCTCAGAGGCCACGAGCGCGTCCATTGAGGCCCAGTCGGCCCGGTTGAAGACGGCATACGACGCATCCGGTGGCACCACAGAACGGTGCACCGTCGCCGACAGGAAGCCCTTCTCGCTTGACTGGAACTCCACACGCCGCGGCCACGAAACCGCCACCACAAAGTTGGCAGTCGACTGACTGTCAACCTTGAACAGGTTGTACAGGACAAGCTGCCCAGGCCGAGACAGCACCAATGCAACAGCATTAGTAAGCAAGCAGGTCGCTTCGCAAATCAGCACTCAGCAAAGCGGGACCTGAGCCGCCAGAGGCTGCTGCCGCAGGCAAGCTGCCTTGCCCAAACTGCGGTCGCCATTTATTGCAGCTGCTGCCATTGGCAACCGGCGAGGTGCTAGGGCAAGGTGCTGTGGAGAGAGAGCGACCTGGTCGTTGCGAGGCTCTTCCTTGACGACGCGTATGGCTATCTTGTAGAGCCCCTGCCACGCTCGTGCATTCTCTTGGAGGCCTTGCAGCGGGGGCCGGTCGTTGGCCGACGCCGCAGCCTGCGCGCTCTCCAGCGAGTCGTACAGCGTGTACTCCATGTACTGAAACGGCGATGGGTGCGAGGCACCCTCGTCGCCCACCTTCGCAGTCAGCTCCTCCTGCTGGCGGCAGAGGTCCTGCGGGACGACGGCGCCGCCACCGCAACGAGCGGATGAGGAACCTCCATTGCACTGGCGACACCGCTCACGGTGTTCGGCCCTCAGCCAGTCCAGCGGGCTCCAAGCTATCGCCTGCGTGTCGGCGACTCGGTGGCGAAGAAGAGGAGACAGCTCCACCAAGAGCAATGGTCTTCGGCGCCGGCGCCGGCGCCGCGGTCGCAGGCCGGCGGCGCTCCACGGGGGGCGCTTCGGCGAGAGCTAACATGGTGGCAGCAAGGCGGCGGACCTGGTAGACGAAGCCCGGGAGCGCGCGGGCGGGCGCGGAGGCGGCCTCCCAGGCGGCCTGGAAGGCGCCCTCGTCCGCTCCCGGCCGCAGCGCGTAGCCCGACAGGTGGATGCCGTGCAAGTCCTGCACGTCCACGCCCAGCCGGTACTCCGCCGCCACCTTGCCGCCGCCCGCCTCCCGCTGCTGCTGCAGCTGCGGCGCCGTCCAGTCCGCGCGTGCGGCGGCGCCGGTAGCGGCGGCGGCGGTGGTCTTGGCGTGGCGGCGGAGCAGGAAGCCAGCCGCCACGGCGG
>WELB01000219.1:164490-194282 GCA_009602725.1 Spirogloea muscicola
GGCGCTCCAGCTCCCCAAGTTAGCTTGTCAGATTTGTTTGTGCTCACCCGTGGGTACTAATGTCATCTTAGGTACCTTAGATTGGGTCTCCGTATTATGTAGCATTGTTTAGTCTGCACTCGACTCTGCCTGAACAATGTATTGGCTTGAATTGGCCTCCCTTTCAATTCATGCGCCCCGCGCGCCTTCTCTCGAGCACATGGGGAATCGAGCTCTGCCGCCGTGACCGCGGGTGCCGAGGCTTTCGACATCATCCCCATTCCCAGCAAGCGACGGAGCCTCTGCCGCCGCGGTAGCTCGTCCACGCCAGCTCTGGCCACTTGGCGCACCTTTGCCGCCTCCCCCGCCGCCGCCGCCGCCGCCTTAGTCCTCCGGCAGCTCTGCGCGCCGCAGGCCAGACGGAGGCTTCGGCAAGACCGGCGCTCCAGCCGCGGCTGCGCGGCGGCGGCGGCGGCGGGCGTGAGGGCCGCCGCGGGGCCATGCACATCGTGTCGTGGAATGTGAACAGCCTGCCGACGACGCTGCGGGAGGTGCAGTACCACCACGGCTCCATCGACGCCTGGTTCCGCGACGTGCTGCAGGCCGACATTGTCTGCTTCCAGGCAAGCTTCCTATGTTGTGCCCAGTCTGCCCGGCTCTGCTGTGCTCCTGGTGTTAGACAACCACGATGAGCCCCTCCTTTCGAAGACTCGGGGTGTTGCTTGAGCTTCATAGAGCCCTTCATCGAGTCCGTGTTTGATCACTCCAATCGGGTCAGCGTCGCGGTTGTGAAGGCGAGGGCGAAGGCTTGTATGAAGCCAATCGATAGCAGATGCCATTTCGCCTCTCCAGTAGAATGACGGACGCGGGTTGCAAGGGCGTCAGGGCGCCAGGATTCTGTCAATTCGTAGGACCGGTGTGCTGGGCCCCTGCAGATGGCAGTGCTGGTAGCTGTGGTCTTGCAGGAAGTCAAGGTGCAAGAGGATCGGCTGGAGAAGTGGCTGGCTTGCGTGCCGGGCTACGAGTCGTTCTGGGCCTTCAGTCGCGCGAGAAAAGGCTACAGTGGTATACCCTTCCTGAAATTCACATCTCTTGTGCGAGTCTGTTTTCGCCAGGCCTGTGCTTGCACCTTTCAATCATAGACAAAGTCTGTCAATACAAATTGCCCATTGATGGCTTGCTTACTAGTAATGGCGTGCTTTGAGCTCACAATGTCCATTGACCGTAAGTAGTTGACTTGGAAGCTTTGAGAAGGCAGCATTTCTGGCTTCCATTTTTTATTTGCAGCACAGAACATGCCTTTTGGCAACTTCCAGGCAGAAACTGCAAGATTAGTTCTTGAGTTTTTGCTGCACTCTGTACCTTTTGTGCAAATCATGCAGGAGTCGTTACCTATGTGAAGGACAGCTGTTCTCCCTTGGACGCAGTTGCGGACTGCCTTGGGGGGGCCGGCAAATCTGGTGACAGCATATCTTGTGAGGGTCGTGTGATGTGCACTGATCATGGTAGCTTCATGCTATTCAACGTCTATGCGCCAAATGCTGGAGAACGCAAGGAGGGGCGACTCCGCCTCGACTTCAAGATGGACTTCCTCATTGGGTTGCGGAAGAAGTGTGAGTTTCTCACCTTCAGCTCCTATGAAATTAGATCGATATCTTGCTAGGTCAACATTGTTCGACTATTTAGTTGATGGACAGACCTGAACAGGTTACAATAATCATTGCTCTTTCCTGCAGGCGATGAGCTCGTAGAGAGTGGCCGCAACGTTGTTGTTGTGGGCGACCTAAATATTGCACACAAAGACATTGACGTGCACCATCAGTGGCATGTCAAAGACATCCACTCCACAGGTGCACAACTGTGACTGGATTCAGAGGCCTGATTACTGGCCAACATTTACTTGGAATCTGAGCTTGGGCAAGCTAGACTTCACTTAGGGATCTGGCGCATATCCACTTACTGCTTACCTTGCTTGTGTAGGGGAACGTGCGTGGTTGGAATCATTGCTGCACAAGTATGTGGACTTGTACAGGCACTTCTACCCGGAAGTCAGCAATGTCTTCACTGTTTGGGACCAGCGCACGGATGCTCGGACTGAAAATAAAGGCCTGCGGTACTTGCCAGTTGATTGCATGCACGAGTTGTTGCTTGTTAGCTGCTGAAGGTGGTCACTACTGTACTCCAGGATGATCCCAGCCATGGCACAGCACTGACTGAATGGTTGCTTCGACCTGCAGAATTGATTATACCCTTTGCAATAAGGGGGTTTTTGACGAGATTATGTCAAGCAAAATTCAAGTTTTCCCAAAAAAGTGGAGCGATCATGCTGCTGTTATGGTCACAATGCAACCTCAACCTGCCCTACCAGACCACACTCGGCCGCGCATCTCAAGTTACAATATGAAGCATTTTCAAGATGATTCACGCCAGAAGAAGCTCACTAGCCTCTTTGGAGGCAGAGCCTCCAGCCATTCAACTGCTCCACCTCTGGTAGTACCTAGGGAGCTTGTTTCAGCAGCGGTGTTTTCTGGCCACGTACAACTCCATTCACAAGTGATAGAGGACATTAAGGATGCTGAGCCGTCAGATTTAGGTCCAGAGAATGAGAGTCAAGCTGTTGAGGTGGGTGCAGACGACGTCGAGCAAGCAAGCAGTCATTTGAGCAGCAGGGCTGCGGAGGGCAACCTTCTAGAAGGAGCTGAGGTCACAGACAAGGCATGTGCGCTTAATGCCGCTGCCAAGACTGACACTGAGAGTGTTGGTCAAGAGCGCGTCAGAGAGGTCTGCAAGACCAGACCAGTTGTTACTCGTCAGACCAGTACAAGGACAAGTCAGACTAATCTTGCTGCACTCTCTCAGCAGCGGAGCTTGAAGTCATTTTTTGTTGCACCAGCTATCCAGGAGCGTGAGCGCCCAAACAATAAGCGGCAGCGAGCCACTTGAACTGGCAGTCTTCACTTTACTATATATTGGTAAAAGAGTAAGTCGAAGGTGCGCCATGCTAAAGTCTGCAGCCCTGCCATACACCTTCAATCTGTTGGCAAGCCTGCTGGCTACCTTACTGTGGAAACTTATGCAGATCTGGCTGTGTAGATTGGTAATACACCAAGGTATGTGTGACAGGCCAAGCGCACAACTATTTGGTGTCTGGTGTCTAAGTCGCTCATACCACCAAAATTTGCCACCGACAACTCCAAAGTCTTTGATGCAAGCTGAGCAGGTCCGGTGTTAGCAGAGCCATTCTATTAGACACAGTGACAGGTCTAACAGCAGGCACTGGACCCTCTCCCCTTCCTCCACAGGCATTACTCAAAGGCCTACTCATGTATTCCAGGCTAACTTGCCTAAATACCATCACCTTGTCAATCCTGTAATGCATACTGCATTCCACTTTTCACCGGGCCTGTCGCACCACCTATGTCCACCACTGCAGTCGGCCCCATCGCTACCAGTAGGAGTTGCTTGCTCTGATGACCTTGATAGGCCTACCAGCAAGACTTTCTCATTTTGTGGCAGTGCAGGGCAACTGCCAGATCCTGCCATAAAGCAAGCCAATCAATGTGCAAGCGAGGGGGATTGCATGCTGATAGACCAACCGTGAGGAAGAAGACACAATGAGCCTGCTTTCTATGGTTGCCCCATTCACCCGAGCACGAATGATACTTTATGTATAATTATAATAGTTTTGTAAGAGGATTAGTGCAAAACTCATTGCAGTATTAGAGAGAGCAAGTAGTAGTTAAAAGAACAACTTGGAGCTTATGGTTTCTGTGATTTTGCGACCTTCTGATAGGATGTCATACTTTCGTAGTTGTCATTATTTGACTGGATCCTGTTGTCATTAAAAGCTTACTTTCGTGGTGGTCCAATCGCAACTGGATCCTGTGTTTGTAATAGCGCTGGCGATCTGTTGTAGTACTTGGGTAGCTCCTTCAGATTTTCAACAAGGTGAAAATCGACAGGCAGGCGAAGGCCTTGACGATCTATCAAGCTTGGTGGTGAATGTCACTGCAATGCTAATGACAGAGCACGCGCTAAGAGTCGAGCTGAAGCCAAGAGACCGCACAGTCTTTCAAGGCTGATACTTGTAATACGGATATCAGCTGTTGCCAGCCATCTATCCAAGTCACCAAGCAATGGCATGGTGACGATTGGAACACATATGTCACAATAGGGGCTCACATGAGTATCTGCACTCATGCACCTTGATGACGATTATTAGGGAGCAAGTAGAGCAGCTCCCTCGCCCAAGACCTGCCCAAGTGGTTACAGCAGCCGGAAAGTGGACAGCAAAGCAGAGAAGATTGCAAATACACGTTCGAGCTTAGAAATTGTGTAAACAAGACAGCAGCAAATCAGAACAAGCTCCCTCCTCATGAGCTTCAGTGATCTCGATTCATGATTCTCGGATCTCGAATCTCGAAGATCGTGTAGCAAGTCATCAGCAGCCGAAGGTGGAAAGGACTGGCAGCAGGAAATGTGTCGCCCTGCGACAGCCAAGAGCGGCAAGTACGTGGTCACCGAGCAAGTGCACAAAGGAGGCCTGGAATTTTTTGACCCCAGAATGACGAACCTATGCGATAAACGAACGGGGGGGGTGGAAGAAAGCAGCCGCACTTGCAGGATCAGGAGCTGCAAAAAGGAGGCACAGGCCCGTGGCGAGCAGGTGGCAAGGAGGGGGCTTCCCATAGAGGCGGCGTGAGACGACGATTATCCCGTGTCAAAGCCCCAAGCGATTCACCTCGCGGAGCATGATCAGCCGAAAGGCCGATCAGGGAGACGGGCATGGAAGTGGGCAATACCCTCAGGGCGTTCGTCTCCGCCAACCATGTCTTCTTTCTTGACTGGCTTCTCATTGCCACTGCCTTCGAAGGTCAGCCCCGGTTCTGACGCTCCTGGGTACCGGGAGATGGACGCTTAAGTGGGCTCCCATGAGAACAGCGGCTGTGAGAACCCAGCCAGACAAAATGTGGAAGAGAAGGAGCGAGAGCTCCCAATGAGAAGAGAATGCACGCCCATCTCAGAGGCCAGCAGCATGGATGCATTTACCGCAGCCTTTGGGTAGGTACTGCAAGCGCAGGTCGGCCCATTATGCAAGTGCAATACGGCAGTCCCGAGACAGCAGGCAGAGGTCTCTACCAGACTCTTGCAAAAAACGTTGACCCTATGGAAGAAACCCAGGGCAGCAGATCACGTGCGACATGCCCAAAGGCACAAGGCGAGGCTAGCGAGCGTCGGAGAGACACGGACAACGGCAACGGGTGATATGCACGAGCGAGCTGGAAAAGCGGAAACGCGCCTGCTCCGTAAGTTGGCAGGCATAGAATTCGTCCAGCGACCTCAGCCACTTCGGCAAAGCGCGACCGGAGCCTGCCTCCGGAAGGTGCCGCGGTGGACGAAGAAGGGATCCAGCCGAATCCTTCCGACGGCGCCGCAGAGTGTCGAGGCGAGGCTCAGATGGCAGAGCAAGTCGCGGCAGCGGGGTTGTCCCGCGGACTCGGACTCGGACTCGGACTCCGGACCCCTTGGCGAGCCCAGCATCTCTGATCTGCGGCTGCTTAGCAGGGGTTACTGAGTGTCTCGTAGCAGCTTTATTTCTGTTACTTAGCGCTTCCCCTGGCCCCCTTCTCGTACTCTGTTCATTCTTTTTCGCGCTGGTTGTTCCAGCCCCTATTCTCAATGGGCGAGCACTTTCTTCTTCTTCTTGGCGGGGCACGGACGCCTTCACAGCGCGGGCCGAGTAGCAGGGAGCGACGGGGAGTGGCAGGTCTTCGATTGGACTCCGTCGGCCGGGATCTGCGGGCGGCACCGCCAGGAGCGGTGGGGCCCCACCACAGAGAGCGCATCTCCGCGCCGGTCCACGCCGCAGGCCGGCGTTGACGTGTGGCCAGGTTGTGTGGCGGAAATGTTTAGCGGGCACACAGAAGATGCTCCGGCCCTGCTGGCGGCGCAAGGCCAAATCGCTGAGCGGCACGATAGGAAAAGGCACAGGATCCAACAGATGGTTGGTGACAAGAGGGGCTCGGGCAGTCCCCAAGTGGTGGCACTTAGTGACCTTAACAGTGACTGCTGAGTGCTTCGTGGCTACTTGATTCACTTTGTGCTCTAGAGCTTTCTCTGGACCCTTTCTGTTGTTCTGCTGTTGCTCACACGTGGATACTGAGCATCCATCTGCATCTCCCTCTGCACCGTCTTGCACTTTGTAGTGTAGTCCTTTTTCGGCACTTCTATCTTTGGCTTTGAACATTGTCCATTCTTTTTGGGTTGGCTTTGCCAGCCCCTATTCTCAATGGGCGGGCACTTTCCTTCCTGTTGTCCTTCCTCCTTTTCCGCCCCTTCCCAACCCGACCGTTGGGGCGCCCGCGCTTGCCCCCTGCGCCGCTGCCGCCGCCGCTGCGGCGGCGGCGGCGGTCCTTTCGCCCCCCCGCTGCAGCCGGCTGGCGAGCTGGCGCCGACGAGCTCATGGCCGCGCCAGGCCCCGGGGTTTCTTCGGGCGCCACAGTCAAGGCAGCGCCAGACCCTGCCCTCCCCCTCCGGGTGCCTCGCCGCTGCCGAGTTCCCCCAGTCACCCTCGGCTGGGCAGCAGTTTTCCGTGCCTGCGCCAGCGGCAGCTGCTCCTCCCGACACTTCAAGCCCCGCGGCGGCGGCCTCGGCCGCCCCGGCCTCCTCTATTCCGACGGGAGCCGAGCTCGTCCTCCCCTAACAAGCGCCTCCTGTCTTCACGGGCAGCGACGGCCTGAATACGAGCGAGGTTCTGCCCCTCGGCCACCCAACTCTTGGGGGCCGCGGCACCACCGGCCCTCCTCCCCCCCCGCCATCCCCCCTGCCATTGCTGCTTCCTCACCTTCCTCTAGCAGCTCCACAAGCGGTGTAGGTCGAGTCGACATGGCCCCCTGTCAGCACGGCTCCCCCCGCTCTGTGGCACCGCCCGGCCCTTCTAGTATAGGGCGTCATTTCATGTAGCCAGATTCTTTGCGCTGCATTCTCTGCACTTTCTGCATTTTCTGCCTGAACAATGTATTGGCTTGAATTGGCCTTGCTTTAATTTCATGCGCACCGCGCGCCTTCTCTCTTTTCTCTCATTTATTTCTCACAGCCACCGGCCTCTACTGGAAGCGTCTCTCCCTTTTTCTGGGCTGGCCTCTCACTTACACCGCCCTCTACTGGAAGTGTCTTCTCTTCTGCCGGGCCCAGCTTCGGCCGATTTGGCACGAGACGCGGGTGGGCAGCCCTGGCTTTTGTCGCCGGCGCCGTGGAGACGGGGGCAGAACTGTTCTTTAAAATGGACAACAATGGCTGTGAGAGAAGTGGCTCCCCCAAAGGGGAGCAAGGGCTGTGAACAGCCAGCCCGAAAGAGATGGACAAGGTCCGAAGGGGCCAGAAGCGCTGTCTCAGAGCTTGGGTAGTATGGATCACTTAGTTACTCTGTGAAAGGCCAGCCCAAAGGAATGGACAAGGTCTTAAAAGCGCCAGATGGCGCCAGAAGGTGCAAGAAGAAGGAAACATTAAGACCCTCAGCAAGTGGGCTCTCAATAGAGACAAAATGGCTATTTCAATGGGACAGGGGCTGTGACAAGCTAGCCCTGAAAGCACTGACAAGATCCAAGGGGCCAAATGCGCCTAGGAAGGGGCCAAATGCGCTATCTCAAAACTGGGGTAGGATGAACTATCTTAAAAAGTGCGAGTGAGGAGCCGCACATCCAAAAGACTAGCTGCCGGAAAAAAATCCCCCTGACAAAAGCCAGAGGCTGCAGAAAGAGCACGGCCAGCAAGCAGGTGCAAGTCAATAACCTCTAGTTAGCAAGTGCAAGTCAGAATAACTAGTGGGGGCCCGCCCTGGTGGAGAGGAAGAAAGGCTCTTCGCTACCAGTCAATCTGGCCGCGCTTTTCGTCGTCTTCCGAGGGTGGCGAGGGCTGTGAACGAGAGAAATGAACGGCCAGCCCAAAAAGAGTTGACAAGGTCTGCAGGGGCCAAAAGTGCTGTCAGAGCTTGGCTAGGATAAGGAGANGAATGGACAATGTTCAAAGCCAAAGAAAGAGGTGCTGAAAAAGGACTACACTACAAAGTGCAAGATGGTGCAGAGGGAGATGCAGATGGCTGCTCAGTATCCACGTGTGAGCAACAGCAGATCAGAGTAACTCGGAGCAGGAGAAGCGGCACTTTGCCGAGACCCGGAAGCAGCAGCCATAGCACGGCCAGCCCGCGCGTGGACCGCATGGAGGGGGGGCGAGAAGGTGCGCGCGGTACGTGGACGGGGCAGTAAGAACTTTTTAACATATACAAATGAGAAGCAAAAATCTGTTCAAAATATAAGATGCTATTCCTATATGATAGACATTAAATTATTACTCAATCGTGTCGTATGAAAAGACTCGGTTGAGTGGACATCAAAAATGACGGCCAAGATGGTCCGGGGTGTGACAGGTACCCCGCAGGATATGACACCAGCCCCATTTGTATGAGCCGAACATGAGAGAGCGCGGCCAGAGTGACTGGTGGCTGTGAGAGGCCAGCCCAAAGAAATGGTTTCCAGTATTTATGGTCATCGAACATTACATCGTCCGCATACCGATTACTACTGATCCTTGGTTAGCCCAATCCGCTGCACTACTCCCCCCTTCGCTGGGAATGGTCTCCGGCGTCCTCCGCGGCGTCGAGGGGCACATCGTCAAGCTCCAGGGCGTCGGGAGAGATCGTGTATTAGAAAGAAATGTAGGCCAAATGGCCAGGTACAAAGGCAAGCACATCTAAAAATCTACATAACCTACAGCAGATTGACCCGCTCAATAACCACGGGTCAAAACATAAAGGTCACTACTCGATGCATGAATACTAGATGCCAGGAACGGAGCCCTTCTGCCACCTACTTCCTTCGAGCTTTGTCCATTCTCTTTCCACCAGCTAGCTACTCGGATCTGCATCTCCTGTCTAGAGGTTACTGAGCGTTCCCTGGCTGATGTCTTAGTCCTAGTCGTTCGCACTCAAGCTCCCTCAGACCTTGTCCATTCTTTTGGGCTGGCCTTTCCCAGCCACCAGTCAATCTGGCCGCGCTTTCTCTCTTTCCTGGGCTGGCCTCTCACAAGAATTTTTATCTTCTATTTTCTGGGCTGGCCTCACAACCACTGCCCTGTCCTGGAAGAATCCAAAAAGAAATAGCTCTCCTTGCGGGGGGCACGCGCCATGCTAGGCTGCGTTCCAGCCCCACCTCCGCACTTGAGGCTTGCGCCCGCCTGGGCCGTCTGGTCAGGCCGCTAACGCTTTCCGCCGCCGAGAATCAGTGGTCACCGATTGGCAGACGATGTGATGGTCGATGACCATAAATATATGAAACCGGGCGGGTGCCTCACCCTGCAGGGTTGGACGCGCCGGCCCCGAGGAGCTGTGGCTTCTGAGGCGCTGACCCCTTGTCAATGTCGACACTGCTGAAAGGTCTGGAAGCGCCGACCCACTAACGGTCGACTTTCAACAAGCCAAATCAAGCTTGTCCATGTTGCTGATGGTCTACTACCAACGGGCTAGCGTGAGCAATCTTACATGGACATCAAGATCCACGACCACCACCAATTCGTTGAGGGTGGTCTCCATAGCTAACGTCTTTTGTCGCCGTTCCAGCGCCAGCCTCACGCTGTCCTGCCCTACCGTTCCGGGATGTGCAATTCTCAGCGCAGAATAAGAAACAGCTTGGCCAACGTAAAGCAATGGCTGTGAGAGGCCAGCCCATAAGGAGTGAACAAGGTCTGATAAGTGCCAGAAGGCGCAAGAGACACTGTGAGGAAGGAGAGAGTCCCCCGGGTATTTGCCTAAGGGGGTGCATAGTCTCCAAGGTTTTTGTCAAGCCATTTCCTGCAGCACTAACAATGACCAGGTGTCTTGTCTCCAGGCATCTGTCAAGCCTTTCCTGCTCAATTTTATACGGGCTCTGTTCACAGCCCTCGTTTCCTTTGGGAGAGCAACACACATGAGTTCGATCCTTCATGCAGTAGTAGCCTTTCCAGAGACAAACACTAAGTGGTGTTGCTGTTATGCTCAGTACGAAACCTTTTGCTCTTGCCTCTCAAGCCTCTCCATGTGCACAGGTAATCAGCTGAAGCAAATTGAACTTAGCGTTGTATGAGCAGGATGTGCCAATGACCTCCTTCACCAATTTGGAAGAGCGCAACTGATGCAACTACAATTGCACATTGTACTTGTCAAACAACCATCCGCTCAGCACAGTCTAAAGATGATCAATCTACCATACCTGCAAGTGCAGAACCACGGCTGCAGTAAATTTCAGATAGTGAAGAAGTGTCGCAGAGCATCACAAAACTTTGACACTAGGACTAACCGACATAACAGAAACCAAAATAACAGAAGTATGAGCATGCATCACAGTGCAGCCAAGATGTAAGAACGCTCGGATCGCCAAGCCCACCATGCGAGCAGTCAAGCCGCCTTGCCCATGGCATTGACACCTTACCATGGGACATCGTAATTGTCGACCTAGTCAATCTGTGATATAGATGTCGCGTTTACCTTCCAAAGGCACAAAGTCAACCATGATTCCAGGTGTCTTGCCCTACTGATGTAGTCGCTTGTGGTGACGCTTCTTCTTTGAAGGTGGATGTGCCCTGTGGTGGCCCTTCCTCTTTGGAGGTGGAGATGTCAAGTACGGAGGAGGTGGATATGCCTTGTGGTTGCCCTTCGTCCTTGGAGGTGGAGATGTCAAGTAAGGAGGTGGACGGACTGGAGGTGGATACATCAATTGCGGAGGTGCATGGACCAAGGGTGGCTGACTACCAGGATGCGGAGGAGATGAAGTCGAATTGGCAGACAAGAGGTGCCTAGGGTAGCTAGCAACCGTATATGGAACGGCTGAGGCATTTTGGCAGCAAATGCCAACTCTGTCAAAGCCGTCCCTGCTACGATCACCTTTGCTCATACGCCATGTGGGATTACGATTTTCACTGCAAAGGCGTGCAACGTCTTCGATCTCCACCCAATGGTTGGGGCTATCTGCAACAGCAGCCCAGGTGGAAGTAGTACCCACAGTCGCTTGACTAACCACGGTAGCTGATAAATCTTTGCTGAAGGTTGGATTGAAACAGAGCTGTTGCTTGGTGCAGAGGACCAGTGGTTTTTCTCTTTGCTTGCAATTCTGGGCAAAATCTGACCAAGATTCCGTGGCGGCCACCTCTGGGTAGGTCTGATTGTTGTTGAGCAGGGGCGCCGGGACCAGCGAGGCAGGTCTGACATCAAATCCCGTCAAGCTCAATCCAAGCACAATGTCTGTCACGCCGGAGAAGTCGGTACAGCTGTCAGGGTCCTCCAAGATTGTCACTGTCCACTCACAAAAAGGTGTCGGGAAATAGTCAGTGCCCGTCGTCCACGGCGAAGTGTAGGAGGTGCCGCATGGGTCTGAACCTGTGCCCTCTGCAATAGTGCACGACAAAGGGTTGTTCTTGTCTGGACACCTGCCTTGGCAGGCAAAGAGGGGGCTGTACTCAAATGAGGTAAGTTTGGAGTCGAGATGGTAGGTTTGAATGTGGTCCACGCCAGCTCTGTCTTTGTACCACTGCTGGAATGGCGACTTGAGCTCAATCTGGAAATGTATTGAGGGCGTGCCACACCTTCCAGGGTCGGACTTTGCAGCAGGCCATGCTGCTCCTTCAAGCCAAATCTTTATCCCCAAGAGCCTGAGCTGACTGTACGACCTCAGGTGTCGCCATCTGCCCGTAGCATCAAGGAGGCCCCACGGTGAGTTGCTCACATCCAGCCTAAAAGTTGCTGATTTGGTTGCAAAGAACTGCTTTACATCCAGGGGCACGTTGGAGGCGGACGATCCAGGTGATAGCTGAAGCTTGACTAAGCTCAAGCCCTGTCCAATTTGGAGGTTAACACCTGGCTGGTTTGCGCCAGCCGGAGCGGCTGCTTCACGTAGAGCAAACAGATTGAGAGCTGCTAGTTGCAGATTCTCAGAGGCTGGCATGTCCAGATTGAACCTGGATTTTCCACTCTCGTCTACTCTGTCCAGGCCGCAAAGCTTTGTGTTGCCAATGCCAGCATAGGCAGGGTACGCATACTTCATTTGCTGCAATGCCACAACAACCATCAGCAGTACTCGTGCTTGAAAAGCTGCAGATATGGTTGACCTGTCAGAAGTCAAGAAGTGCCCTACCTGCATCACATGTGTACAGTCAGAGTTGATGTGGTCTCGGGACTCCGCAGGAATTCCGAGACGGAAGGGTCATCAGGCTGAAGGCAGGCTTAAGGAGAGTGTACCTGGCACATTTGCACGAGCCTGGTCATAGCCTGGACTCCCAATTGCAGTCTGAAGAGCGTATCTTGATGAGCCCTTTGAATTGCGAGCTTGGCTGCAGCCCTCCTTGCATCCTCTATATGAGCCAACGACTCGTCAGCAGCCTGTTGAGCCTGGCCTACAATCATCTGCCACTTTGATGCCTTGCTCAACAAGTTTGAAATGGATTGTTGCGTGCCCATGACCTGCAGTATGGTGGTAGCTGCTGTCATCTGCACAACACTTAGATCATGACTGAGCTGGAGCTGGAGTTTGTTATTCACAGCTTGCTGCTTAAGAGTTTCCTGATAACGCTGGCAGGCACTCTTGACCGTCCCCTTTCCGCCATCACATTGTGTGTTCATCTGCGTGTCCACTGCCAAGCTCCAGCTATCTACGGAGGATCCTGCAGAATCAAAATTTGTGACTGCGGTGGAGGCATTAATCTGTATACCCTTGGCAATATTGACAAGGTCATTCACCGCCCCTTCAACAGTCTCTGCAGCGTTGCCAATGAGGTCGTTGAGGTCAGGTGACACTGAGATGCCCAGCTCCGTTGGGACATTGCTCACAAGCGCTTTGAGCCCTTGAGCCTGGATTGCCTGCACTTGTTGAAAAATATTGCTTAAAGTCCCCACTGGATCCTTCTCCAAGGTGTCAATCAGACTTCCAACACACTTTGATAGAGCTGCTGCCATGGCGGTGGTGTCTGACACCAATTGTTCTGCAGCCGAGACAAGGTGGCCAGCGATGTTCACAAGAGCGTCCGCTGCCCCCGCAACTGCTGCTACAGGATCTGTACGTGCCACATCCCACATAGTAAGTGCGAGCCAGCAATATACTACGGAGTAAGTAAGAATTATGTCTAGAGAAGAGAAGGGCTTGATCAGTCAGTCGAAAAGTAGCTAGAACGTACTGCAATTGGCCATGATTACAGGGCAAGAACCAGCTTGAGAAGGCAAGTAATTGACTTGCTTTGGCACATGCTGGCTCACTGGCTCACTAGCATACCAAATCAGTCCATACTTACTCAGGAAAATGTCTGCCACGGCAACGATGGACTGGAAGATACTCGTCAAGGTATCCCAGAAGCTTTGGCGTTGTATCTGGTCTTGGTAGTCGTTGTATTGCGCCTTGCCTGTGCTGCTGAGCACTGTTCCGTCGTGCGTGGCGATTTTTAGCTGTTCCTTCAAGGAAGCTTCCTGGCTCATGCTCGATGCAAGGGACGCATTGGCGACTACCAAGCTCGCTCTAGCAGCGGTGACGGCGTTGTTGAGGTCCTCTTGGTGTATTTAAATGCTTAGATTAGCAAGGAATGTGAAGCCTTCGTCAATCCTTTCTTCCAGTTGGCGCTCAGCTTCTTGAACAGCTTTCTAGAAGACCATCCAGCTGAGCTTGCATTTCTTGGTCTCTCAAAATTGACAGCACATTTTCCACTGCTGCCTCGGTTTGGGCAAATGCAAAAGACGGAACTACAACGGATGCTTCCGCTGCAGTTCGTCCAGAATCCTCCTGGAAGATGTCTAAGAAACTCTGGATAAGGCCAGAGAGCTGTGTGTCAGGCTGCCACGTAAGGCCTTGGGTTGCAGCACTGATCTTCCCAAAGACCTGCAGATTGACAGCGGAAGGTGGTCAGAGGTGATTCCTTTACTCCTTATGCAACACAACGTGCCTGTCTCGTGCAACTTCATGCCCCCCTGAAGACCAGTCGCTAAAGAACAGTGCTGGCATGACGCTGCAGTAAAGGCTCGCTTTTCTATCAGTACCTGCTGAAGATTGGGGACCTGTGCAGGATCCCTGACAGCACTCCAAAGGGAGCAGAGAAGGGCCATCCTTATTGGGATCTCCTGACCAGTCGCCACGTACTGGTTGTACGTGTCAAATTCGGCAACAGACGGGCTTGGCAGGTTCTGGTTGCAGCCGGGCGCCCATGCGAAGCCACAGGGGCACGGAAGTGTACAGACAGAGGTGCCAGGCTGGGGCGCGATGGTGTCTGAAGGGCATGCGGTGCATGAGGTACTCCCCTTGTAGCTGTACTGCCCTGCATTTGACAGGTGGTGGGCGTGCATATTGCTCAGATTGCCAACACCGTTTTCAAATGTTCACGAGAACATGGATTTGATGTTGTCCCTACCACCATGACGTGCCATCAAGAGAGCGTGTTCAAGTCATTCTGCACGATTGCGGGAATGTTAGACAATCAAGGCACTCTGGGACTCTGGCGAGCTCAAGCTTTGCTGAAATGAGACATTGCATGTAGACAGCAGGGCTTACCTGGTAGGCAAATCATGCAAGATGGACTTCCTTCATCTGGAGCGTATGTGCCACTATGGCAGGGGATACAGTCTCCAATGCTTGTGCTTCCTTGAAGTGCTGTCGAAGTGCCGGGTGGGCACAGAGTGCAAGAAGAGTGTGGGTTTCGCGGAATACTGCCCATTAGGGCAGGGGATACAGTCTCCTCTGCTTGCGCTGCCTTCATTGCCATGTGTCGTAGTGCCGGCTGGGCACGAAGTGCAAGCGTCGCTGGAAACCACGGAATACTGCCCAGCTGGGCAGAGGTTGCAGGTCGTGGGGTTGGGGCTGGGGCTGGAGTACGCCCCTGCATTGCAAGGGCTGCAGTCTGAAGTTCCTGGATCTTTAGCGAATGTGCCACTAGGGCAGGCGTGACAGTCTTCAAACCTTGTCTGCCCTTCGTTGCGACGTGTCGAAGTGCCGGCTGGGCACGCAGTGCAAGAGATTCCGGGAGTCACAGAATACATCCCAGCTGGGCAGAGGTTGCAAGTCGTGGGCTTGGGATAGGGGAAGGAGTACGACCCTGGATTGCAGGGGCTGCAGTTGCCTTTTCCTCCTTGCGTTTTGTACTCGCCTGGGTGGCAGGAGTAGCATTTCTCCTCGCCCTTCGACGTCCCCGCAGGGCAGTCGTAGCATTGGGTGGATCCTCCACCATCTGAGGTCTGCCCGTCCCCACAGTCTTTGCACCCGCCACAAAGAAACACTACTTGTCCCTCTACGCAGGTTCTGCAGCCTGCACAAGCGTGACGCGTAACGGCGAGCACGGCGAGCAGGAGCCCCAGGAGCGGCGCAGGCGTGGTCGTGCGAGCCCGGCTTGGAGCGTCCATCACGAGGTGCTGCCAAAGCACAGGCGGTGCACGCCTGAGAGGGGTCTGCGCGCAGCTTGCCCAGCCGCGGAGGCAGGGGCTGCTGCCTGGCACACTGAGCTGGGCGGGCAGCGGGATGCGCGGGAGACGGGCGAGGGCTCGGAGACTGCGCACGGCACGGCGGCGGCGAGCTCAGTACTCGCCCGCTCCCTCCTCCCCTAGGCACGAGCACAAGACGACTCGGCTTGTGCTCGTGCACTCGGCTTGGCCTCCAGTCCATGAGCACCCCCCCCTCAGCTCTCGACCCCGTGTGGCCCACGGCGCCGGCGGCGGGTCGCCCCGCCCCAGTCCGCGCCGGGGCCGGGCCCGGCCCGCGCACCGCCGCGGAGTGCCCGTGGTCAACCCCTACTGGCTTTGCTGGATTCTGCTCGTCCCCAATCAGACCGGCTCTGGCTTTCCTTTCCTTTCCTTTCCTTTCCGTCCAAGCGCGCATCGCGGCCGTGGTCGACAAGGCCGCTTACACCACCGCCGTGCTGCAGCTCCCCGAGGCCGACTTGCGCGGGCGCGCGAGACTCCACTCAGCCTCCTCCCCGGGGGCAGCGCCGTGGCTCCAGGCCCTCCCCCTCAACGACGCCCTCACCCTCCCGGACGAGGTATTCCGTAGTGCCGTCCACCGGCTCCTAGGCCTCCCGCCGCCATGTCTCCAAAGTGTGCGGCAATGTGAGTGTGGCGAGCGCGGGGCCGAGCCTGGAGAGCTGGCTGGTCATGTTCTGCGCTGTTCCCACGGCGGAGAGCGGACAGCGGCCCACGACCGCCTCCGCGACGCGGTGCATGGCATCCTGTTGGAGGCGGGCTTCTCCGAGGCAGCGGAGCACTCCGGCATCATGCCGGTCCAGGAAAGGGCCGACGGTCTCCACGCCCGGCGTGTAGACCTGGTGGCCACCCCACAGGCCGGCGGGCCACGTCTTCTCCTGGACGTGGTGACCACTGATGCCTACGACGGCTCACACCCAGCTCAATGTGCCACCAAGGCTGGGTACGCGGTCGCCTGCGCTGCTCGGGCCAAAGAGCTGAAGTACGCAGACCATCCGCGGGAAGACGAGTTCTTCCCGTTGGCCATTGATACCCTTGGGGCGCTGGGCGCTCGGTGGCTCGAGCTGCTCACCCAGCTCGCCCGCCACACCATCGCCCGTCGCTTTCATGGGGAGCCGGTCGACTTTCCTGCAGTCGGGTCGCTGGCGCAAGTGTATCGAATGCGCCTGGCCGTCTCGCTGCAGAGGTCTATGGCCCGGGCGTTGCACCTTCGTGCCGGCAGAGCCCTCGCTGCTGCCTCTGGCTCTGGCCAGGGGACCCACTTCAACGAGCCTAGCATCTCCGACCTGCGGCTGCTTAGCAGAGGTTACTGAGTGATTATCCTGTAGCTCTTTGGATTTTGTCCATTCTTTTTTGGCTGGCTTCTGCCAGCCCCTCTCTTCTATGGGCGAGCTCAGTTTCCTGGCATCCCAGCTGCTAGTCTTTCTGATTTGCTCCTCACTAAAGGTTACTAAGTGACCCAGCCCACCTGCGCTTGCCCTCGGGCTGTCAGACACCAGCTGGGGGCTTCATCCTCCTCGGCGCCCCCGTAGGCTCCCCAGCCTTTGTGGTGGAGCAGCTCCAGGCACGGCTGCTGGAGCACCTCCGGCCGGCGGACCGCCTCCACACGCTGCAAGAGAGAAGGCGCGCGGTGCGCATGAGATTGAAGCGAGGCCAATTCAAGCCAATACATTGTTCAGGCAGAAAGTGCAGAAAGTTCAAAGAATGCAGCGCAAAGAATTTGGCTACATGAAATGACGCCCTATACTAGGAGGGCCGCAGATGCCACAGAGCGGGGGGAGCCGTGCTGACGGGGGCCATGTCGACTCGGGGGCCAAGCCTTGGCGGCGGCCTCCGGCTTCCGTCAGGGCGACATCTTTCCGCCGGCTAGCTACTCAGACTTGCATCTCCTGACTAGAGACTACTGAGCGTTCCCTAGCTGATGTCTTAGTCCTACTCCTTCGCAATCCGGCTCCTTCAGACCTTGTCCATTCCTTTGGGCTGGCCTTTCCCAGCCACCAGTCAATCTGGCCGCGCTTCCTTTAGGCTGGCCTTTCCCAGCCACCAGTCCATCTGGCCGCGCTTTCTTTCTCCCTCCTCTCGGTTGCACAAGTACAAGGACCACCCGGCGGCGGTCCCAGGCGATTGCTTTGCATCGCCGGGCTGGTCGCGCCCTTGCAGCAGCCTCTGGTTTGTGCAGCGTGGTTGCTCTTCCTACTGCTGACACGGAGGTATTGAGGGCGCCCTGTCTGCCTAGCCTTTGGCTCCGTCATGAACACCTGTATGCATCTGGCTGGCAGTTTACAGCCGATTCTTTAATATCAGCAGCCGCATTCTTTCTACCCGGCGGTGAAGGCGGCGTACGCGGCTTTTGACTCTGGCACTCTGGCGAGCGCTGCCACTCTCCTGCAACACCCCGGCTTCCTCACCACACCAGCCGCGTTGCTCCAGGCTAGCCTGCCTCTTAGTCGCGGCGGTCTGGGCTGCCGCCCACTCGCCCGCGCCTGCGAGGCCGCCTACCTGGGCAGCTGGGCCCAGGTCGCCGCACCCATAAGCCGGCGGTTCTAAGCTCACGGCATCCGCACCTTGGAGCAGGTGGTAGCTGAAGTGGAGAGCGGCTCGTTGCGCATCCAGGCTGCTCTCCGCGCTGCCCGCGACGCGCTCCTGGCGGCCCACCCCGACATGTCGAAGCAGGTCGTTCCGTTCATCCACAATGCGCACACCCCCGACCTGCGGGCCCAGGCCCGCTACACTGCGCTTGTGGACAAAGCGGCCTATGACCAGGTGGTGGAGCTCCTTCCGCCGCACGACATCCGAGGGCGCGCCCGGATCCTCTCCGCCTCCTCCCCCGGGGCGGCGGCGTGGCTATCAGCACTCCCCACCTAGACGGTGCTGACAATTCCAGACGCGGGATTCAGGACGGCGGCCCACCGGCTCCTTGGCCTCCTCCCTCCCTGCCTCGTCGGGGTCCAACCGTGCGAGTGCGGTGCCCGACACGATGACCCTGCGGCGCTGACGGCCCACATGCTCCGCTGCGCGCACGGAGGCGGGCGGACAGGTTCACACGACCTCCTGCGAGACGCCATGCAGGGTGTGTTCCTGGAGGCCGGCTACAAGGTGGCAGTGGAGAACTCGACGATCATGCCCATCCTGCGGGGCGCTGACGGACAGCTTCACACCCGCCGCACGGACCTCGTTGCCATCCCGCCCGGAGGAGGTCCGCGTATCATCGCTGATGTGGTGACCGCAGATTGCGTTGATTTGGCCAACTCCGTGAAGTCGGCGACACTCGTCGGGCACGCGGTCGCTTCGGCGGCTCGGAGTAAGAAGCGCAAATACTCTGACCACCCTCCAGGCGATGCCTTCGCGGCACTGGCCATTGACGTACACGGGGCCTTCGGCAGTGGCCGGTTGGATCTCCTTCAGCGGCTTGCCCGGGAGACCATCGAGCGGCAGCCGGGCTCGCCAGGCTTCCATGGTGCCGGCTCCCTCGCGCAGGTCTTTCGGATGAGGCTGGCGATCTCGCAACAGCGCTCTTTGGCTCATGCGGTCCAAGCGCGCGCTGGCCGTGCTATAGCTGCTGCTTCCGGGTCTCAGCAGAGTGCCACTTTTCCTGCTTCGAGTTACTCTGATCTGCTGTTGCTCAAACGTGGATACTAAGCATCCATCTAAATCTCCCTCTGCACCGTCTCGTGCTTTGTAGTGTAGTCCTTTTTCGGCACTTCTTTCTTAGGCTTTGGACATTGTCCATTCTTTTTGGGTTGGCTTTGCCAGCCCCTCTTCTCTATGGGCAAGTTCTTCTTTCTTGATTATGCTACCGGCTTTCTCTGGCCCCTTCGGTCTTTGTTCATTCTTTTCCTGGGCTGGCCTCTCACAGCCACCGCCAGCCCCTCTTCTCTATAGGAGAGCACTTTCCTTCTCACAGCCACCGCCCTCTACTGCAAGCATCTTCCCGACTAGGGCTTCGCTTAGCTTACCGGGAAAGCTTTGAGAAAGCGCTTTTGGCCACTTCGGACCTTGTCATTCCTTTTTGGGCTGGCTTTTCGCACCGGGCGCTGCACCTTCGTGCCGGCAGAGCCCTCGCTGCTGCCTCTGGCTCTGGCCAGGGGACCCACTTCCAGGAGCCCAGCATCTCTGATCTGCGGCTGCTTAGCAGGGGTTACTGAGTGTCTCGTAGCAGCTTTGTTTCTGTTACTTAGCGCTTCCCCTGGCCCCCTTCTCGTACTCTGTTCATTCTTTTTCGGGCTGGTTGTTCCAGCCCCTATTCTCAATGGGCGAGCACTTTCTTCTTTTTCGCAGCCCTTGCCCCCATTGGGAGTGCCATTTCTTCTTCTTTCTTTTCGGGCTGGCTGTTTACAGCCCTCGTCCCGTCCTTTAGGAAAGCCATTTTCTTGGCCCTGCGCAGCCAGCAGGGCCGCGGCGAAAACTTCTTGTTCATTCTGTTTTCGGGGCTGGCCTCTCACAGCCACCGCCCTTCCCTGGAAGCGTCCTTCATTCTTCTGGCAGCCCCCGAGAGGGCTGCCAGAAGAATAAGCCCACTTCCACGAGCCTAGCTTCTATGACTTGCTTGCAGGGGGTACTGAGTGAATCGTAGCTGCTTTGTTTCTATGTGTGCTTGTCTTTCTTAGCGCTTCCCCTGGCCCCCGGAAAGCCGAAATTTTGTCCATTCTTTTTTGGCTGGCTTCTGCCAGCCCCTCTCTTCTATGGGCGAGCTCCTTCTCTGTCAACTCTCTTCGGGCTGGCTTTTCACAGCCCTTGCCCCCATTGGGAGTGCCACTTCTTCCGGAACTTCACCGCCCCCCGGCCCCACGACGCTGGCTCGTTTCCGGCGCAGGTTTCCGCTCAGACTTCGCGCTCCCGGTGATGAGCGGGCCCATCTCCCCTTGGCGGTGCCGCCCGCAGATCCCGGCGGACGTAGTCCGATCGAAGGTGCCCTCCGTGTAGTCCTTTTCGGCACCTCTTTCTTTGGCTTTGGACATTGTCCATTCTTTTTGGGCTGGCTTTGCCAGCTCTTGTCCATTCCTTTGGGCTGGCCTTTCTCAGCCACCAGTCACTCTGGCCGCGCTTTCTCCTTCTCTATGGGCGCGCACTTCTCCCCTGCGGTGGCTTCCTAAGCCGCTCTATTAATATTTGCGGCCACATCCGGCTGACTGCTGCTCCCTGCCACCCAGGCACGCTGTGGAGGCGTCCGCACCCCGCCATGGCGTCCCGAGTCCGCGGGACAATCCGGCTGCCAACTCACCATCGGGGCCTCGCCTCGACACGCTACGGTGTCGTCGATTAGATTCGGCTGGATCTCTTCTCGTCCGCCGCGGCACCCTTCCGGCGGCAGAGTCTGGGCAGAGGAGTTGCGCTTTGCCGAAGTGGACGGTAGCTGAGAGGCCCCAACCAAATGAAATGCTTGCCAGCTTACCGACAGGCGAGAATTCATGCTTTCAACTCGCTCGTGCACGTCAGTTTTTCTACATGTTTCCGTGTCTCTGCAACGCTTTGGTGGCCTCTAATTGTAAGACTTGCATAGGAGTACATTTTTGCCAAGGGCACAGTGGTTTAGTCAACGTGCTTCACATAGGTCGGGTACCGGGGCAAGATAGGAGACTCCAACATAAAGAAAGAAGTGGCACTCCCAATGGGGGCAAGGGCTGCGAAAAGCCAGCCCAAAAAGAATTGACAAATGTTCGAGTGGGCCTACAAGCAATTAGCAGCTACAAAGGGGCCTGAAGATGCTATGTCAGAACAGGGGGAGGATGGATCTGTCAGCAGTATATAGCAGCACTCAGGGGTCCATACGGTAGGGCAGACGTGTCCGTAGGGGGTCCACTGGTCATAAGGGGACAGTAGACAACCCTGCCAATACAATGCATGCTGGCCAACAGCGCCTGTGGCAATCTGCACTGACGCTGGCACCCGCACTTTTGAGTTCCTGCTCTCAACAAGTTGATGCTATAACACGGCGCTAGAATCTTGAATGAGCTCAAACATTTGCAGCCCTATACCTTGAGAGACCTCTGCAGCCTACCAGGTCACCTGCGAGCAGCACTAGGAGCATCGTCGCGATGGCGTTAGCCTTGAGCACAGGTGCTGCTCCTCTTAAGCCTTGCGCACTGATCCCGTTCCTTTCCAGGGCTCCCCTTGCAACCTGTCCTTTCTCTTGATATGGCGTCACAGTCACCACCTCATTTCGGATATCTTCTCGCCTCCGTGATGGCTGGTGCTTCTCGCCCAACT
This sequence comes from Spirogloea muscicola, assembly GCA_009602725.1. Classification (NCBI taxonomy): domain Eukaryota; kingdom Viridiplantae; phylum Streptophyta; class Zygnematophyceae; order Spirogloeales; family Spirogloeaceae; genus Spirogloea; species Spirogloea muscicola. Next base: position 186,146 of record WELB01000219.1, read on the forward strand.
TTGTCCATTCCTTTCAAAAACCCGCAGGGACGACTCTGCTGCTTCTTACCGTGATCTGCGGCCCTTATCAGGGTTACTGAAGACATTTTGAGAATTACTGAAGCCGTATCGGTATTAGCCACTCACTTGTCCTGCGGTGACATTGTCCTTCCATGCTGGGGTTGCCTCTGGACTTCGTCTACCCATATTGCTGGCCTTACAAGACCACCGATCACTTAAGAGTAGTGTTTTAAGTGTGTAGCTGCGTGATTTGCCGCGCTTAGCCCCTTTGGGACTTGACAGCTTTGAGCTCTCACAGACCGTCACTCGGGCACCTATCTGGGCTGGCCTTTCACACCATTGCCTCGGAGTGGAAGCCCGTCTTCCGCCGGCCTTCGTGTGCTACCTAGAGCCTAAAGCTAGCACCCTAGACTCAAGTCGAAGAAGAAAGTGATCGCCCATTGAGGGTAGGGGCTGGATAAGCCAGCCCAAAAAAATGAACAGAGTACGAGAAGGGGGCCAGGGGAAGCGCTAAAAAAAGAAAGTGCTCGCCCATGAAAAAAGCACCCTAGATCTCAAGTCTCTTTCAAACCCAAGTCGAGCCCCTTAATAAGAAAGAAAGCGCGGCCAGATTGACTGGTGGCTGGGAGTCGAGCCCCTTAATTTGGGCTGCCCGAGTGACGGTCTGTGGAAGCTCAAAGCTATCTAGTCCCGAAAGGGTTAAACGGCGCAAATCACGCAGCTACACACACCCGAAAGACTCCTCAATAAGGGGCTCGACTTGCGTTTGAAAGAGAAGCTCGACTTGAGATCTAGGGAGCTAGCTTTAGGGTTTAGGTAGCACACGAAGGCGTGGCGGAAGACGGGCTTCCACTCCGAGGCGATAGTGTGAAAGGTCAGCCCAAATAGGTCTAGTCGGAGGCTCCACCATGACAACGCCAATCACTAGCACAAGAAATGTTTACCATGGACTGCCTCAATCTCCCGGGTGAAAGTACTGTGGCTCCTTTGGGGCAATGGCTGTAAGCGGCCCGCCCTTAGACATCAGTGCTCTAGGGTTGTTCCGGGCAGGCAATGCAAAGCCACTGGCATCTGAATTGTTTGTAAATCAATATGGGGTGGGCAACGAGAGCCAAGCAAACAACCTTTGATGACTTCAACGATAATGGGCCTCGATAGCCAAGTACAAATCGGCCAAGAAAAAGAGGACGAAAAGCTGCTCTCATATATAAGTTCGTCTGTCAAAATGAGCCAAGAGCATGCAGTAAGCGGGAAACATGCGCCCATGGTGCAGCGAGGGCGTCTCTCAACATATTCAAGCCGCCAGACTCATTGTTGGTTCGTGCAAATGCAAAATAAGACCAAAGGAAGAGTCGCCCTGCGCCCGACGCAATGGGTAGCGTGTCCTTTTGTGCAGCTAAAAATTGCAAATTGTTGCGGCCGCTACAGGGACAGTGGAGACGAGCATAAGAGTTGCATATGTCAACTTGCTTGCTCAGCACAAGAACTATGCTGCCAGATTTAGCAAGCCAAGCTGGGAAAGTGAGGATGTTCGCTGTGGGCGTCTCCAGCAGGACATTGACCGGCATTGTTCTGCCCGTCCTTGTCTTGGCTGTGTGTGCTTTAAGCAAAGCTAGAGATCCTTTGGGGCTCCGCCAGCCCTCCCTGTGCTACATTCTGCCAGATTTTGAAGTGATGCTATCAGCACTGCTTCCTTACATCGTTCTATCAATCAGCGTACTTCACTCGATGACTTAATTTCACTAAGCGGGGTCCATCAGCAACAAGTAATACACGTGTAGATGTGCTTGCCTCTGTACTTGGCCACTGAGGCCCTGCATGACTCAACACTCAACACTTCTCAGCTACAAGAGCGCTTGTGTGCTTGAGATTGGTCAGTGTTATGCAAATAGAGGTTGAAGAGCAGAGCGCAGCTCGCCTCTTACGGCTTTGCGCAATCTCGCTCTGGTGAGGGCCCGAGCAAGCTGGTGCTGCTTGCCTACTTTCGCTTATCTGTCACTCTACAGCCAATTTGTCCTCTCTTTCAGCCCCGAATTTCGTGGGCTTGTTCACTTTACTGGAAGGGCTACATCGGAAGTACGTGTGGGGTCCTTTCCTTGAAGAGCCGTCCTGCTCCAATACACATTCAGAATTCGGATGCTAGTCATTTACAGTCCTGTGCCCTTTTAAGGAGCTTGCTGGCGGTTTGAATGGATGCTCGCCTCTTCTGCTCTTCACTATTAGCAATCTCAATATGCCACCTAAATCCAAGTGGCAAATGTATCTCGCTCCACCAGTTAAGAGCACTGTCATATACACCAAGCAGGACGAGCCTGTTCTGTGCCATTGGCCCACGGGCTCACAGACTGGTGAAATAAATACTAAGCACCATGACCGCTCGTCTGTGCATCTGCACTGCTGCTGTAGCGTCGCTATCGCATTTTCAATTGTTTAGCAGCCCCATACTTGAAGACCTTTAGAGCATTGCTCTAGAGGTCCATCTCAAGCACAATCTATTTGGCAGATTCAATCCATGTCTCACAAACGGGAATGCCACACAACAACGATGGACCTGTCATCGCTGGCCCAAGATCGCACCCTTCTGAGCGATTGTAGGCAACAAGGGCAAATCTAGCGAGCTGGCCAAGTACGGCTGCTACTGCAAGGCCAAAGCTGACGATTGACACGGACAGATAGAAGAGATAGATGATGACAAGCCAGATCAAGGGAGCTGCAGGAACGGCGAAAGTGTTGGAAGCTGTAGTCTAGACATCTGAATCATGCGGCAGCTTCTGACAGCCTCCTTGCAAAGTTCCAAGTTGCACAAGTTGAGGCTTTCTTTGGCTGCAGCTGGTGGCCGCAGCATGCGGCAGGTGGATTTGTCCACACGCTTTCGCATGTACTACTGATGCGTATGCCTAGCTGGAGCAAGGGTCATGTTGTAGCTGCAGCTGGCAGAACCTTAAGACGTCTACCATCTGCGCCTGAATCCGACATCTAAGTTGTGGGAGTCGGCATGTGAGAGCAGAATTGAAGTTCGCAAAAATCAGGCTGTATACAGCCGCAATATGGAGCTCCGCATTTGCTTGTATCTGGATGTTCAGTTTTTTTGGCTGTAGCTGGCGCATTTCCAATATCTTTTCCTGCAGCATGTGAAAGTCATTGCCTGGCCAATAGAAGAAGTTTTGGTAACATGTGCAGCGCAGTTTGTTGCGGTTTGAAGACGGGACAGGAGGCTTGGAAGCTGTGTCTGGCAGCATGAGCTAGAGCAACTTTTCTATGTTGCGGCATCACATTAGCATTGAGCATATCGGGAGCAAGCGACGACGTTGACGAGTGGCGACGTTGACAGCAGGCTCGTGCTATATTTTGTTCTCCTCAGCCACAGCCAGCCCGCCACAGCCGCGTCTGACCAGCTAACCAGCTGCATAGAAGCTGTATTGAAGGAGAACGGAATAGCCTACTGACCGTGGCCTCGTGTTTGTGCGGAGTACTACACTTACGACTCGTCGCAAGCCGCCGACGCCATCCGAAGTCCCTCGCCGCCTGCGGCGCGTTTTTCAGGCGGCGCACGAAGTGGAGCTAAGGCGGCCGCCGTGAAGCCGGCAATGGGAAGGCCGGCGGCGACAGGCGCTGGTGGCGACGACGCCGCTGCCGGAGCCGCAGGCGGCCCACTGGCATCGCCAGGGCGGAGGTCCTCGCGCCTCGCCCTGCGGCACGAGGTGCAGAAGGAGGCGGAGGCGGCGGCGGCGGACGCTATGCTCAATGGGCCACGGAGCGACGTCTTGGTGAGGCTCCACGGCGGATCGGTCTCGCTGGCGGCAGCGGCAGCGGCACCTCAATCATAAGTCTTAAGTCTGGGTTTTGCCAGCAGGCAGCTGCGACTGCGGCCTGGCGGCTGACCTGTCCCGTTAGCCGGCAGCGCAGCAGAAGGCTCGGCTCGCCGCCCCCCAGCGAGACGGCCATCTGGGCGGCGACGAGCGCGGGCTTCTGGCGCGGGAGAAGCAGGCCTTGTTCCTTCACCCCGCGTCGCCCCTCTCGCCGTTCGGCCCGCCGCTGCGCCTGCTCTTCGCCATTGCGGGTGAGCTCGCTGGCCTTGTTGTGGGCATCGGCTCCAGCTCCAGCATTTCCTGGCCGAATAGGTGGCACTAGCTGCAGCTGTCAAGAGCACATGGGGTAGAGGAGTCTGCGGCTTGCTGCAGACTAAGGCATCAACCTGTGCAGTGGGAGCAGTAGATCAAGGGCCATCCATAAGCATGAATTGCATGCTAACTCAACTCCGTTTGCCGGGGCTCCTGCAGCGCTCCCGTGCTGGGCAGGCGTCACCTGGTATTTGCTGCTGGCGGTGCGGCTGCAACCCAGCTTGATGGCAACGGCGCTGCAGAGGGCGCTCTGGCTCTCTCAAGTCGGTCTGCTGTGCCTTGCACTCGGTAATGCCAACGCGCAGAGATATCCCGTCAGCTTTGCTGTGGCCATGGCAGATGATGGTTGCCCTTCCTCTGAGCCGTCTGACATGTGCCGCCACCTTACATCGCCCATGTCATATGCACAGCCTTTGATGCGTGCAAGAAGGCCTTTGTCATGGGCTCTATGCTGGTGCTCCTCCCGGCGCTCCTGCTCCAATTCCAGGGCCTCGACCTGGAGCCCACTATTGTGCTTATGCACATTGTCTCCAGGTGCAATGCAGCCGCGTTTGGACGGCCGTGGCTGCGACCACAGTGTTCAGGGTTGGTAGTTCAGGTTGCCAAAGAAGTATGAAGTATCGGGGTAAGGGCAGGTTGTCATGCTTCAGAGAGGAACTTGACTGCTGAATCACAAAGCTTTCAATATCTCAACAGGCAATATTAGCGCTGACTGGGGAGCGCACCATTGAGCATCCCAAAAAGTATTGACTGTGTGCTGCTTCTCTGGTCTGCCCCTCAGCCTGCACTTTCACGCCGCCCAGGACCTTCGCAAGCCCATGGAGGTGCACACCACGCACGAGACACTCGCATTCCTGGACTACTTCTGGGCAAATCTTGACATTGTGGGTACCAGACACCCTTCTTGGCGTTCTTGGCAGCCGGCATGGCTTGCCAAATGCTTGACTGCTTGACTGGACTGCCAACAAGCTAGACAAAGCATCCTGACTGTGAGCTTGAACTTTGCCATTCCAGTCTAGTCGTACTCCTCTGTTATGCCCTTCCTCTACTGAATCTGATATTTAAGCATTTTTTGCGAAGGCGTCTTGCCTGGTGTACCTGGCCGACATTCGTTCACGGCGCTTGAAGGTCTTGATCTACTTCACCTTCATTTACAGCCTCATGGCAGCCCTCTTCAAGGTGCGTTACATTTTTTTGCCTGCCACAATCAAAGAACTAGTGCGTGACTGGTGGGCTCTGCACTAGACAGCAACTTCTGCACTGGCTGTCTGAGTGGCCAACTATGATGCAGATACCATCAACCCAGGATACCACTGACCTGGCACTGGTGCCGTGATTGCAGGACCGAAGGGCAAAAATCAAGCGCGTGGGCTTCATGGTGTTAGGTGGGGGCCTCTTAGTTGCTCTCCTTAGTCATGCGATCGCGCGACAGGTGCCACGCTTTTGCTGGGGAGCATTGCCGGTGGGCCTCACGCTGCTGGTATTTGCCGCCTACAACTTTCTTGTGTTGCAGAACCGGCATCCTAACCTGTACTGGCTGCACCATGGCCTCTGGCATGCCATGGGCAATGCCTCAATCGTTGCCTTTGTTGGGCTCCGCCGGACAGACTACCTCTGAGGGGAAAGAGACCACCAAAGACGATGCTGTTCTTGCAGACAATGCACACACTCGAGGAAATATGTTGGGACAAGAGGACGCGCGCCTCACTATCATGCACCTCGATTGATTAGTAACCAAGAAAATTTTCCATAGATGGCCCTTAAGAATGACAGTGTGATGCGGCTACATCAGCGCCGGAAGGCAGTCTTGTCAAAGCCGCCCCGGTCACGGAAGTGCGCGCGCCTCTTGAGGCTCTCCTCAATCGAGGTACTGCCGCCCTTCCCAGCACCATACACTGCGCGATTTGCGGCATCGATGAAGGTTCGCGCAGCAGGCTCCTGGGCGCTGCGTGCGTCCTCGGCAGCGTCCCGCTCCCGTGCCCGCTTGAGGCGCTCCCACCTCTGCTCTTCGTGCACCTCCGCATCTTCCCGCATGGCTGCCAGCTGCGCAGCCTTCTCCTCTTCAGAGAGCTGCCCGACCTGGTGCCGCACACGCGGAGGGGCTGGCGCCGGTAACTTTGGCGGAGCTAGCTCCTTGTCCTTCACTTGAGAGCCTTGAGTGGCAGGGAGAGCGGCGCGCTGCAACAGGGCCCCCTGCGGCATGTCGAGGCCGTACTTCGGCCCGTCACGAAACCCGTTGTGAAGCTCCTGTTCATCAGTGCCGTTGCTCCTGGCCTCTGGCTCCTCATCTTGCGCATGTCCGCGACGCTCAGTCACTGCACAATTGTCGGCGCCCAGATCCGCAGCACCTGGCTGGAGCCGCAAGCGCTCAGTGTCTGCCCTTCTCTCTCTTCCCCTTCCCTCTCTCTCCCTTTCTCTCTCCCTCTTTGAGTCTGCTGCTCCCCCTCCCTCCCTCTCCGTCTTACTCTCCTCGGCCCTCTCTCTACTCCTCCCCATCCTGCCCTCTCTCTCTCTTGCCCTCCCCTTGTCATCATGCCTCTCCCTCTCCCTCCTCCTTTCCCTGTCTCTCTCTCCCTCTACCTCCATCTCCCTCTCTCTTTCCCACGCCCTGTCATGTGACCTGCCATCAGTTGCATGGACGCTGCGTCCGTCACCCCAATCCCTCCCGCGCTCCCCGCCTGCCAGCTCGCCATTGTGGGGATGCCCTGCCTTCTGCTGCCTGCGTTCATCACCAGCGCCCCTGCTTGCCTCCGGGCTGTCCAAGCCAGACGAGCCATTACTGTGCTCGCTGTCGCCTGGCTGCGAGCCCGCAGCCTTCTTGCGCTGCGAGCGCTCCTCCCTGCGGAGGCGCTTGCGCTCCACCTTGGCGGCCCTCCGCTCCTCCTTGCGCTTCCTCTTCTCAGCCTCCACCTGAGCCAGGACAGGACGAAGAAGCCACGCGGGCACTGATCAGAGAACGCCGGCGGCCCAGCATCGCTGAGGCCAAGGTCGGCAGGGCTGCGGCAAGAGGGAGCCGCGCGCAGGGCTGCGACAAGCACCTGCTTCTTGATGGCGTCCATCTTGATGGGGTTGCTGCGTATGTGCGCCAGCGCAGCCTGCTCCTGCTGCCGGATGAGCAGCAGCGGGTCTGAGTGCAGCTTGCGCCACGCGTCATTGGCAGACGGCTTCTTCTCCGGCGGAGGCGCGCCGGGGCCGTCGCCGCCGGCCTTCGCCACCGCCCACGGAGCCGCGGCCGCGGCGGCGTCCGCATCCCCCTGCCGGTCGTCTGCCAGCGGCTTGCCCAGCAGGTGCTCCTCGGCGGCCGAGGACCCCTTGCCGACCCCCAGCCCGCTGTCGTACAGGAACTCCAAGCGCTCCTGCCGCCTGCATGACAAAGGACGTCGCCAATCTCACCGCGCAGACACGGGTTCAAATCCGGTAAGGAACATAACAAAATTCTTTTGCAAGTGATACTTTCCCCGGTCCTCCTTGAGCTCGACTGCCGCTACCCGCCCTCGTGGCAGCCGGAGAGGTCGCGTGCGCAGAGCAGCAGGTCTCTGCGGCAGAAGGTGTTACTGCCAGCGGCTGGGGGCGCAGGGGCCGCGGGGATGCGCACGGGACGATGCCGGCCTGCTCCTGCAGCGTGCGCAGCTCCTGCGCCTGGCGCTCCTCCACAATCTGCTTCTGCAGCTCCTCCAGCTTCTTCTGCTCCGCATCGCGCTTCTGCTCCGCCTTCCATACCTGCAGGCCCCTCCGGCAGCACCAGCAGCACACGACGGTGGCGGCGGGGCTGAAAAAGCTGCAGCGGATCGGAGGCGGCAGTGCACAAGGCGACGACGGCGGCGGAGGTGGCGACGGCGGCGGTGGCGGCGACGGCGGCGGCGTCGGCGAGCCGGCGAGCGCCTGGTGGGAGCCTCACCCGCTCGACGTTGTGCAGTGAGCCGGTGTGCCAGCCCTTCTTGTTGAGGAACTTGAGCGCCGACATGGCGCCCGAGCCGCCGTCGCCGCCGGCGGCGGCTGCGGCGGCGGCGGCAGCG
>WELB01000219.1:194564-232870 GCA_009602725.1 Spirogloea muscicola
GGCGGCGGCGGCGTAGCCAGGCCGCCGCTGAGGCCTCGTCGCGCGAGCTCGTCGCGGAGTCCATGCCCGCGGCGGCCCGCGCTGGCAGTGCCTGAGGCGGCGGCGGCGGCTGCCGGCCAGCATGATCGTGCGATGGCTGGAGGGGCTGCCGGACGAGCAGCGCCACAAGCTCTTCAACGCCAGCGCCGGCGCCGGAGCAGGTGCGCCACCACGGCCGCCCTGACCATGCAGCCCCCGCTCTCCCACCTCCGCCTCCGCCTCCGCCTCCGCCTCCGCCTCCGGCTCCAGCTCCGGTGCTCCTGTCTCCTCCAGTGACCGGCCACTGTTACCAAGAGCGGGCCAGCTTCAGCAACGGCGGCAGTACAGGCAGATGCGGGCCAAGCCACTGCAGCTGGCCCGCGAGCCATGACCTGCTGGTCGCCTGCGGCATACTTCATCGTGCTTGGCGCCGGGAATCCATGTCACTGGGCAGCGCCGCCGGCCACGACGCCTAGCCCTGCGCTCTGGCTCGGATGGCGGTGCCGGGGCAGCCGCAGGCTTCTCGGGCTTCTCCGCCTCTGCCTCGTCTCTCGGCCGCCGGCCGTGTGCTGACCTCGCTGCGCTACTGCCTCTGATGTGGGCAGGGGCGATCGCGGCGACGTTTGTGTGCCCGCTGGATGTCGTGAAGACGCGGCTGCAGGTGCAGCGCCTGCCCAAGGACGGCGCCATAAAAAAAGGCAAGTAGCTGGCCCCTCGTGCGCGCACAGCCATGCGCAGGCTGCCATCCCAGCAGACCCACGAGCGCACAACCATGGCATGGCTGCCAATGCAGCAGACCCGTAGGTTGCTGTTCTGCTATGACAGTGCCGCTGGTCCAACCCATCCATCGAGGCACCTCTGTGCTCCTCTCGAGAGGCGGCTGTCCCTCGTCTGATGGCCAGTGGCGCAGCAGTTGCGGGTGCCATGCTGCACTGACCAGCAGACTGTGGCTTGCCCTGCCTGGCCTAGCCTGACCTGCCTTGCTCTGATGTGACTTGACCTGACCTTATATGTCAGCATGGGGATGCATTGCCAGGTGGCGTGATCACCAGCAGCTTGGTGAACATCTTTCGTACCGAGGGCGTCCGCGGCCTCTACCGCGGCCTTTCGCCGACCGTGGTGGCACTCCTCCCCAACTGGGCAGTAAGCGACGCCATGCCACGCACTGGCAGCCTGGGATTCGTTTGACCGGAAGAGGGTTGTCATTTGGTTCATGTCAGACATGCCAGAATTCAAGATGTTTTGGAGTTTAACCCTCAAAGCCCCGGCAGAACTCAGAGCACGGCCCACATTCTTGTCATTGTTGCCTTTGTGCAGGTGTACTTTACAGTCTACGAGCAGCTCAAGCAGCTGCTGCACTCTGAGCAAGCGCACAACTCAAAGGACGGTAAGCGCAACTTACCAACCACCCACACAGTGAAGCCCATGGCTCCCTTGCTGGCTCTGCTTACCAAGCAAAGTGACAGGCTGCAGGCAACAACACAGATAACCTGGTGTTTCTCCTGCAGTTTGAAGAGCTTGCAGCAGCATATTTTTTGGCGAGGCAGTCCACCATGAACCAGCGTCGTGAAATGCACCCTTGCAAATATTGCATTGGCTTCTCTAAGCGGTGGGCTGGGCCTGGCTGTGGGCAGGCTCAAAGCAGCTGCAGGCGGCGGGGCCCATCAACCACAAGGTGTCCCTCGTGGCAAATGTGTGCTCCGCTGCTGGCGCAGGGGCCGCTACGATTGTCGCCACCAACCCGCTCTGGGTGGTCAAGACGCGCCTCCAGGTCATTGCTTCGCACTTAGAAGGGGGAGGACCGCTCATTCTCAGCATAATTTATAGACATGAACAACCTCTTCTTCCTGAGTTGTGCTATGTGCTGAGCATGGATGCTGAGGGGCTTATGTCGAGCTCCTTTCTGGCTTGAGCAGACGCAGCAGCTCCGACCAGGCCTCATCCCCTACACTGGCACCTTCTCAGCGCTAGTGCGCATAACTAGAGAAGAAGGGCTCAGAGGGCTGTACAGGTAAGTGCATGATGAGCAAAGAGAGCACCTGACAGATCACCTGCCCTTGAAGATGCAGACATTGTTTTGCATCACCTCTGACAATATTGGCTGAGAGCTTGTCACCTGAGTGCATGGCATGCTGTGAGGCTCTTATTGATCTGATTACTAGTCTGAAAGTTCGAGTGCAGCTGGGAGCTTGTGGGCTCTCAAGACGAGTAGCATCCACAATAATGTACCAGTAATTTGAGTAGCACTGCAACTTTGAGGTTGTGTAGTCACCAGAACGACATCTTACCCCTTGGATTGGCCTCCTCCGCGTCACAGTGGTTTAGTACCAGCGCTCGCTGGCATCAGCCATGTGGCCATTCAGTTCCCTATGTACGAGATGCTGAAGGAGTCTCTGGCTGAACGAGGTGATTCTGGCATAGCATAACCCAGGAGGTCTAAGTAGGACAGGCTTCTCATTTACATCCCATACCCGCTTAGTGTCGTTGATGGTACTGCATCTCACTGTCTAAAGATCTTGGCATTTGCTGCAGTTTTGAAGTTAAGCTTATGCGATGCAATTGTCTGCATTGCACGCAGACAACACAACCGTAGATAAACTCAGGCCGGGCAATCTGGCTCTGGCGTCCTCCATTTCCAAAGTTATTGCATCGACGCTTACATACCCCCACGAGGTGAGTATGTGCTAAACCTGCTGCCTCTGACCCAAGTGCTGCATGAAAAGCTCCAAATTTTTGATTCTGAGCACTGCATGTGCTCGTCGATCTGTCCAGGTCGTAAGGTCAAGACTGCAGGAGCAGGGCAAGGGCTCTGCTAGCCACCCGCCGCGCTACAAGGGTGTCGTCGACTGCGTGAAGAAGGCAGGCACCATGCATCATGCCTCTTGAGCCTCAGTTTGCCTGGCATGTCAAAAACTTAGGACCTTGGGGATCTCTGTCGGCTGGAGGTTGTGGAGGATCTTGGAGCCCCTTCCGATCTGACCATTGTCAGCTCTGTGGCATCTTTGACAGATTGCCGTGGAGGAAGGGGTGGCTGGCTTCTACCGAGGCTGTGTCACAAACCTGCTGCGCACAACGCCGGCGGCCGTCATCACCTTCACGAGCTTTGAGATGATCCTGCGGCAGCTGCAATCCCACTTCCCGCCGACCTCGCAGAGGCAGCCGGTGTTGCAGCCGCTGCCAGCGCCTGCCTCGACCTCTGAAGCAGCCCCCGATCCAGGGGTCACAGAGGGGCAGCCGAGCGTCAGTACTGGCCTTGGCGGCTCCTCGGTGAAGAGCCACAGCGTCTCCACGTCGCCGTCCTCCTTCTCCCCTCCAGACTCCGAGCTTTCTGCTCATGTACAGCCGGCACCTTACGCTTTCACGAGAGTCAGCAGATGACATGGCTGCTTGATGCCTCAGTAAGCCGCTGATGGTGGGCACTGCTTGTGTGAGATGTATTTGTGTGCAACACATGCAGTGCAAAGTCAAGCAGACCATGGCAAGCTCTAAGTGCCAGGGTTTTGCCGAGGCCGTGGGTGGGGAGTTGCCATGTTCGCCTTGCAGGCGCATGCAGTCCTCATGGTCCTCATTGCCCCATGGTGCCTTGTAAGATCGGTGGCTGGCAATGCGAGACCCTCACCCTACAAGATGACAGCAACTACTTGTTGCAGTGACTGATTGATTTTTGCCATCATGTACGAGCTTGCAGCTTTGAAGATTGCTTGCTGTGTTATTTTTGCCACCTGGGATATAGCAGCAATGTGGTCAAGTGCCTGAGGAGGATGCAGTCCACCTTCCAAACAATGAGCTCCAAGCAATTTACTCACAAGGTCAAACTCCGCAAGAATTTAAAAAGTAGCACCAGGCAGATGCTAAAGGACTCCTCAGTTTGCAAGGGTGCTTACGCCCCCAGCAAGTAAAGTAATGATTACAACTAGGTGATCCACCAGTAAGGGGCAAAAGCCCCAAAGGCAATATCTATGTAAGCAGAGCCAGAGGCACATTGTGCTCAGAAGTCCTCAGCGGTCTGTTCGCACAGGCAGTCTGGCGCTGGGTATGCATAAATCGACTGTCCCGGCTTCCTGCGCCGGATCTGGCCCAGCCTATTCTTGTGGCCCCCTCGGATCTTCTTCTGAAATTCGGGCCACTGCATGCTGCTATTGGAAAGCAGCCGCGCCAGCAGTGGCGTATTTGGCTGGATGGTCTTCCGCCCCCCCCGGTACGCCCGCTCTCCTGCCTGCATTTCATTGCAAGGAGGACAACAAGGATGTATAATGAGATATAATGAGATTTTTCTTTGCATGTCTGAGGCCCCGTGCAGCATTTTTAACCTATTTTTGATGCCAAATATACTCCTAGATCAACCGCAACGTGTAGCACGCCTTGAATAGACCTGATATCGTTATTGGGGTGGCCAAGTTGACCCAAGGTGCTACAAGCTCAGCCAGGACTGTGTAAGAAAGGGGTATGATTTTCAGATACACAAGCGAGCCAAACAGGGCCTTCAAGGGGTTGTCCTCGTACCAGGACATTGTGCATGTTGCCAGCAGAAGCTGAGACAAGGGCATTGCTGCGCAGGCAAACATAGTAATCAAGAGCAGCCAGCAATGAGCTGTGCCTCTCAAAGGGGCGCAACTCTTCAGCTGTGGCTAATGACCACTTGTCCTGCATGAAAGGAAAAAGCCGCCGTAGAGGTGCCATTCGCGCTTCTCCGCCAAAGACCTGCTTGTCATGAAATAAAGTGCGGTTGCATTTGAGAAAGTCTCTGACTAGTAATAGCTGGCCAAGTGCAGGTTGTAGGAGATCTGTTTACCGGTAGCCAGAAAGTCACTCTCGCCCCACATCGGCAGACTGCTGTGAACCTTCCAATCACTCCAGGGGCAGACAAAGAATACAGCTCAACGCCAATAGGAAAGTGGAACTACAACTACAAGTACCTTACCCTGTGAGAAGCTAGATACAGCCTTGTGGGATTCGGGTATCCAAGAGCTGCAAGTAGAAGGCCAACTTCCTCTGGAGTAAGGGGGCATTTGCCGGATCTTCGCAGTTCCACTGGAGACTGCTGTATCCTATCAGCCCTGTCTTGCCATAGAAAATCACGATACCTCGCCAGGGCCCGTTCTTCTGCACGGCCTCCACCGTAATCACACCCAGAGTATGCAACCATATCCTGTAATCAACTTGCAGCCCTACTTTAGCTGTCTGCATTCAAAGCACAAATGCTGAACAAGAGGTAGCCACCCATCCTGGGCATCCTTGAAAGTACTGTAGCAGGTTACTTTGTCCTCCCATCAGATAGTCATATAGATATACACATGAGATGATTGTAAGGAGGTCAAAGAAAACCTTGTCGAATCGCAGGTGCAGGGCAAGAAATTTCTCCTCTCTGCTGCCAAGAGCCCTGCTCCCCCCTTCCCAAGCTTTTTGGCTTTCTGTCAGATCGCCTTCACTTGCGTCCTGGTTTTCGCTTCTCTCTACAGCTGAAAGTGAGAGTGATTGAGGAGGTCTTTGGGTCCGCATGCGGTGCACTAACGCCTTTCCAAGGGAGCGGATAGCAGGCACAAAGCGCAGGGCCTCATAATTTGTGCGGCATCTCAACTGCTGGATATCCAGCGGAAGGTTGTCAAACGTCAAACGATGGGCAAATGGAGAAATGGCAGCTATCTTGTAGCTGCAGGACAAGGCACATATATACATCAGCTCAAACGGCCCGCCCATTTTCACTCACTGTGGTAGGTTGCTTGGCGAACAATGTGTGAAGGCCGTGTTCCACCTTTCGGATATCGGATTTTGATGCTCTCTTTCATGGTCACAACCACTTTCCACTGGTTCCTGCCAACGCCATGTATGGACTTACTTGTCAAGAAGGGGAAGCACATTCTCGAAGTACCATACTGGCTGGGCATGGCCAGGCGCATTCTTCACACGGGTGGGCCTTATGCCCTCCTGGTAATGTGCTCGGGTGCTCCAGCTCAACTCCTCTGGCAGCTCTCGCACAACTCGCACATCCTGCTTCAAGGTCTGTATGAAGTGGTCTACGTCAAAAATGTCCTCAAAAGAACTGCCACATCACGAGGTCAACAATATTAGCTACAGCCAAACGCACATATCTCACACTCAATCTCAAGTGTCCAAGAGTACCCCAGACAACAGCTATAATACTGCACAGTATATGCATCCTACTTCACGTGAATGGCAAGTGTCCTTGTCTATAGGCTGCCCCTGTGATATTTGGTGCTTAGGTCGTAGGTGGACACCTATGTGTGCTGCAGACTGTGAAACACGCACACATCAATAACGGACCTGGAATCCTGCCATACAGGGTTGGTGTCGAGCTCCGGCAGCAGCAGCGTGGCATTGAGTAGCCGGGCTACAGCTACTGCATTACATATCTGCATAGTACATCAATCACAATCAGTAAGTTACTTCACAAGCAGATGTAATGCCACCATGCTGCAACTTGGGCAACTGCTCTTTCTAGAAGTATAGTCGCCTTTAAGCTGAGGCTTTGAACCAGCAAGAGAGGCAATACCCCAATGCGCTGCTGATTCAGGCCTCCCTCCAGAAAGACCTGGAGATGGCCCCGGTGCCCCAGTGCTTGAGCTGCAACAGCTAGTTTTGCAGGTAGTGCTTGTCAGTTACTGAGCTTGTGAAAGATTTAGGCAGCCAATTATGCAGCTTCACTGTTCACTGTCTGCCTGACAGCAGGCTGTTCCCACTGCTTTGCCTGTTTAATTGTCTTCTGTATATGGCTGCAGGAACGTACAGCGATATGCCCAGCTAGGCTCCACACAGGGCTCCCAGGCATCGCCAGCTCGGTTGCTCCATAGGTCCAGTGGCGTTTGCACCGAATTGTTCTGCAGGCAAATATGGTGTCAGAACCAAGTGCCTATACTTCATGTAGGTCTACCTAGCAATCTTCTTAGCAACAACATCAATGCAATCAAAGAGCTGCTGAATGCCGGCGGTTACAAGCCCGCTGCTCGCGGCACCTTGACTGCATGCACACAGAATTGGGCTTTATTACAAGCTGGCTTTCTTACAAGCTGGCAATGACCACCTTACATCTAAGGCGGCTGTCCAAGCCTTACCGCAGCGATGCAGCTTTCCAGCAGCCGCGGGTACATCGGCTGGATGCCAGCCTGCACCAAGCCGGCGTCGGAAGATGAGGCGCACGCTCTCGCCGCGATCAAGATACCTTGATTGATCTCGTATAGATTCATGCACCAGCCATGCAGTGCGGCAGCGTGGCGAGGGACAAGGCCGGGTGACCCACGTCCAGCTCTCCTTCTCCGAACCACCACAGGAGGGCACCGCGCGAGAAGCTCCAGGTGAGCAACAAGGCCAGCCATGCAGCGGTGAAAGTGGCGGTGATCAGGCGGCGGCGACGGGAGGTGCGGCGCGACGGGATCGGCCGCCGGCCGGCGGCCGCAGCCGCCGCGACTCCGCCGCCTCCGACAGTGCCGNCTCTCAGTTGCCGCGCTCGCTTTCTTCTCCGGCTCCCGCGGTGGCTGCGGCGGCGGCGGCGGCGGCGGATCCGGCGGCGGCGGCGGTGGCGGCGGCGGGGAGCGCGAAGAGTGCGGGGGCGATGCTGATAGCTGGCCTGGCGGCCCGTTGGCGAGGGGCCCTCCGATGCCCGTACTCGACGGGACGCGGGGGGGCTTGCTCGGCGGCATTCCGGACCAGGACAACAATTTCCGAATAATATCTGGCATCGCGGCAGCGCTGTGCACGAGGAGCTTGCCGCGGGCTGGGATTCCCAGATGCCCCGCCCACCCCGGCTGGGTCGGGGCCTGCCACGAAGCAGGGCACTTCTACCGACGACTCCTGGACATATCCTTTTTCTCATTACAGTACTAGGTCCAACTTTGCATCTCCCTCTGCACCATCTTGCACTTTGTAGTGTAGTCCTTTTTCAGCACCTCTTTCTTCGGCTTTGAACATTGTCCATTCTTTCTGGGTTGGCTTTGCCAGCCCCTCTTCTCAATGGGCGAGCACCTTCTAACTTTTGGGGCTGGCGTTTTCACAAGCCCTTGGGGAGCCACTTCTTTCACAAGCCCTCGCCGCCTTTGGAAAAGCTCACTTGGCTCACTTCTCTTTTACTTATGCTGCTGGCCCGTCAAGCAAGAAAGAGAGAAGAAGAAAAGAGGCTCTCCCAGAGACGGCGAGGAGAGATCGTGTATTAGAAAGAAATGTAGTCCAAATGGCCAGGTACAAAGGCAAGCACATCTAAAAATCTACATAACCTACAGCAGATTGACCCGCTCAATAACCACGGGTCAAAACATAAAGGTCACTACTCGATGCATGAATACTAGATGTTAGGAACAGGCGAGGGCTGTGAACAGTGAGCCCGAAAACAATTGACAAGATCCGAAGGGGCCGAAAAGCGCTTTCCCATAGATGTTTGTTCATGATCTTTTCTGGCTGGCCAATCACAGCCATCGCTCTTTACTGGGAAGAGTCTTTCCTTCCGAAAGCCGGCCCTGAGGATAGTCACTTAGTAATCTCTAATCAGGAGCATAAAGTCAGCAAGACTAGCCGCCGGAAAGTTAAAAGCACGGCCAGATTGACTGGTGGCTGGGAAAGGCAGCCCAAAGGAATGGACAAGCAACCCCCTTGACGAAAGCCAGAGGTCAAGCTGACCAGCGGCGCCGCAAACAGGATGCAGCACTTCCTGGAGGCTTGATGCATTTGGGTCGTTCGTCCTGCTACCGCATGTGTCAATCTATGTCCCTCCAGCGGTCCCAAACGCTTGTTTTGCACCACCCAGGCGATCGCGCCCTTGCAGCAGCACTGGGGCAGCGGGGTTGCTCTTACTCCCCTCCGCTCATCTGACTTCTGTTGCTGACACTAGGGTGTACTACGAGCGCCTGTTTGCCTAGCGTGTGGCGTTGCTAACATAGTTATGAACAAACACCCCCTGTATATACCTGCTTGGCTCTCACAGCCGCTCTTTCGATATCAGCAGCCGCAGTTCTCTTCTTGACCTTGTTCTTTGGGCTGGCATTTCACATCAGCTACTCCCATCCTCATTCTCCTTATATTGGAAGCCTGAGAGTAGGAACATTGCCTGCCCAGCTGGCAGCTGGAGCGGCTGTGCTGTTAAGCCTGGAAGCAGAGGTAGACGTTGTGAGCTTCAAGTAAGCAACCTACTTCAGTGTAATCCTGTTGAATATATCTAGTCACAATAATGCACCCCCTACTCCTCCGACACCTGTAACCGCCTCTAGTCTCTAGCTCAAAATGCACACCTGACTTTTATCAGATTCTATACCTGGAAAATCTTAAGGTAAGCATAGTAGGACTCAACTTCCAAGGCGAGCCTTCTCCTGGAAGGGAGCATTAACGTACCTGTCTGTGACATTCTGAAAATTGGCAAGTCCGGGCCAAGCCAGAGCTGAGCTCTACCAAGTGTGAGGGGCCTTCAGGGACGTGCACTTCTAGAGGCTGTCAAAGCCTGCTCCAACTGCTTCGCAATAGCTTGTAGCTCTGAATAAGTCGACTCCATAACAACAACTTGCGTGCTAAGCCCCTCAGTGCTTGTATGAGTATCATGTGAGGCTGCCCTTTGCTCCATGACAAGCCTGAGAAGGAATGAGGCATGACCGTGGTGCCAAAGCCTTCGACTCGCTAACTGCACATGCAGGGGAAAAAGTCAAAGAGACTGTCACACTCTTACGTGTCCAACATGCAGCAATACCAAAACGTTCCAGTGGCAGTAGCAAGCTCAGACCTATTTAATGCTTGCTCAGGAGAGTAGCTTACTTGCACATCAAGTCTCCAATCAAGCCGCCTGTAAGTAGGCAGGCTTGCAAGAGAGTCGCTGATGAGAGGACGAATGCGGGCAACAATCTCTGAGAACCTCGTATGGACCGAGGCGCTTGTCAAACCAAGTCGTCGAAGCACGTCGGCCACCTGATTTTGCAGGAGGCCTTCTTTCGTGGCAAAAAGAAACAGTCGACGAAGAGCTGAGATTGCCATTTCTACGTCCTCTACTTGTACCTGTACGAGGATCGCAGAGACGAAAGCACCGACTTCAGCTTCCCGTTCAGGCTGGGCAGGTGGCCAGCCTTAGCTTGTGGCTGCGCCGCATATCAGACTCCATCATCTTACTGCCAAGGCAAGCTGCAACTCTAGGTCCACTGTGACCACGAGTGAGGTGACGATCGTGCCGCCTCCAGAATATTCATTGCAGGCAAGTCACTATGAGTGCCTGCAGGTGCTTGGCAGCGCTGGCCAAGCTGCGCGTGGGACTTCGGCCCTCCATAATGATGCTCTCCGCGAGGGCCAAAAATTGCAGCGCGACTGCCACGGGCACCACCCGGTCAGCTCGTAGCTTAAGCCGCGGGAAAGCGCATGTCATTCGTCTACCGACGATGTGCGCGCTGGCGCAGCAGCGACACGAGTCGATCGCTGACCGTCATCGCCGCTGCCGGCCGTCGCCAGCAGACGCAGGTCGTCAGGCCCCACTGGGAGCGGCGGCGGCGCCGAGCCCGCCACCTCCATTGCCGTCATTCGAAGCCTGCTGCCCGTAGAGACCGCTGCTCGGGCGTCGTCAGCGGGAGCGGCGCCGCGAGGGAGCGGCGGTGTCGAACCTGCTGGGCCCTGCACCTGAGCCCCGCGTTCCGCATGTCAATGACTCTCACCCAGAGAAGAGAGAGAAGGCGCGCGGGGCGCATGAATTGAAAGGGAGGCCAATTCAAGCCAATACATTGTTCAGGCAGAGTCGAGTGCAGACTAAACAATGCTACATAATACGGAGACCTAATCTAAGGTACCTAAGATGACATTAGTACCCACGGGTGAGCACAAACAAATCTGACAAGCTAACTTGGGGAGCTGGACCCCCAGAGAAGAGAAAAAAGCCGATGGCTCCGTTGGGCCCCCTTCGACCATGTCCAGTTTTTATGGGCTGGTCCCTCACAGCCCTCGCCCCCCTTCCTTGGCCACACAGGCCTCCATCTCTTAATGCACACTCGTTTCTTTCTGGACAACCTGTTTCGCACAGCGCTCCACCACCACCTCGGCCTCGCCCCCCTTGCTTGGCTGGCATCCGCCAGTGCAAGTGTGGCCACGTTGCCGATGACAAGCTCGATCTAGCTGCTCATCTGCTGAAATGTGTCGAGGGGGGTGAGCGCATTGCCTCCCACGACTTACTCAGGGACACTATGTTTGGAATTGTGCGAGAGGCGGGGTATCATCCGGCGATGGAGGTGTCCGGCATCATGCCAATCTCTTCAAGGCGCGGCAAGCCATACGTGCGGCGTCTGGACGTGGTCGCCACCCCCCGGGGCGGTGGGCCTCGTCTGCTCCTGGACGTGGTACTGATCGACGCATACAAGGCTGGCGCACCCACGTCAACCGTGTCTGTCTGGGCCACGTCCAGCGCTAAGCGCAAGAAGGAGCGACACTACCAGGACCATCCCCGAGGGGTCCATCTTTATCCGTGTGCCATGGATATCTACGGAGGCTACGGCGTAAAATGGTCCTCCCTGATCCAGCATCTGGCCCGGCTGGTTGATGCGCGACGTCGAAGTCGGGGGGGCAGCTTGGGCCACTCCAGCATTCCGCAGGCCTTAGTTGCATATTATAGACTGCGGCTCTCACTTGGTTTGCAGCGCTCGCAAGCATTGGCTCTTCATCAACGTGCAGGGCGCACTCTAAGTCAGGCCTCCTGCTTTCGTGGCGGCGCTCCAGCTCCCCAAGTTAGCTTGTCGGATTGTTTGTGCTCACCGTGGGTACCGATGTCACGTTGGGCACCTTGGTCTCGGTTTCCGTGTTATGTAGCCCTGCTTAGTTTGCCCTAGACTCTGCCTGAACAACGTATCGGCTTGAATTGGCCTCCATTTCATTTTATGCGCCCCGCGCGCCTTCTCTCCTCTGCGCCCGCCGCTTGGCAGACTGCGTAGCCCGCCTCCTCCGACGAGCGTTTGGCGCTGCTGAAAGGGCCGAAAGGCGCCAAAGCCACGAAAGCCACGTGCGCCCGCTTGCCCGACGGGCTCGCCTCCTGATCCCACCACTGCCCTACGCTCAGCCCGACCAAGGGAGTACCTCCAGCTCGGCCTCCGGTGGCGGCGGCCTCGTCCACTCCCCCCTCTCTCTTTATCGACAGCTTCCGGACGAAGGGCCCCATTACTTCTGAGACCGGCTATGCTGTGAAGGCCTTTCCCAGCCCCTACCTTCTATGGGAGGAGAAGGTGCTCGCCCATTGAGAAGAGGGGCTGGCAAAGCCAACCCAAAAAGAATGGACAATGTTCAAAGCCAAAGAAAGAGGTGCTGAAAAAGGAAGGTGTGAAGGTGGCCGAACAGAAGAGAGAGAGAAGGCGCGCGGGGCGCATGAATTGAAAGGGAGGCCAATTCAAGCCAATACATTGTTCAGGCAGAGTCGAGTGCAGACTAAACAATGCTACATAATACGGAGACCTAATCTAAGGTACCTAAGATGACATTAGTACCCACAGAAGAAGTTGAACAAGTACAAGAACCACCCGGCGGGTGATACCTTTTACCCCCTGGCCATGGACATCCACGGGTGTTACGGGGGTCGGTGGTCCTCGTTACTTCCGCTGCTGGCCTCTCAAGCTGACCAGCGGCGTCGGGAACGGGGTGCAGCCCTTCCCGGTGGCTCGGTGCCTTTGGGTCTTGTGTCCTGCTACCGTATGCGCTTGTCTATGTCCTTACAGCGGTCCCAGGCGATTGCTTTGCATCGCCGGGCTGGTCGCGCCCTTGCTGCAGCCTCTGGTTTGTGCAGCGGGGTTGCTCTTCCTCCCCTCAGCTCATCTGACTTCCTACTGCTGACACGGGGGTATTGAGGGCGCCCTGTCTGCCTAGCCTTTGGCTCCGTCATGAACACCTGTATGCATCTGGCTGGCAGTCTACAGCCGATTTTTTAATATCAGCAGCCGCCTCGTGTTTTTTTTTCCCCCTCTCTCACGCCTGCAGGTGCTCACACTTGACTCATGCTCTCTCTCTCTCTCTCTCTCTCTCTCTCTCTCTCTCTCTCTCTCTCTCTCTCTCTCTCTCTCTCTCTCTCTCTCTCTCTCTCTCTCTCTCTCTCTCTCTCTCTCTCTCTCTCTCTCTCTCTCTCTCTCTCTCTCTCTCTCTCTCTCTCTCTCTCTCTCTCTCTCTCTCTCTCTCTCTCTCTCTCTCTCTCTCTCTCTCTCTCTCTCTCTCTCTCTCTCTCTCTCTCTCTCTCTCTCTCTCTCTCTCTCTCTCTCTCTCTCTCTCTCTCTCTCTCTCTCTCTCTCTCTCTCTCTCTCTCTCTCTCTCTCTCTCTCTCTCTCTCTCTCTCTCTCTCTCTCTCTTTTCATGCGCCCCGCGCGCCTTCTTTCTGGAAGAGCTTACAAACAAACCCGGAGGCAGCAGCCAGCAAGTGCACGCCAAACGCCCATAAATGCTGCTGGCAAATAGGAAGGCGCATTCTGTGCCCGAGCAAGCGACCCAACGGCGTTGAAGTTGGGCTGCTCGCTCTGCTGCCCACGACGGTCGGTCACAGCACGTTCTGAAGGTGTGGCTCGCTTCTCGAAGTAGAGAGAGAAGAATGAGCAAAAGAGAGAAGGGCCAAGTTTAGCCTGACAATTGTCCTGGTAACGGGGTAATGAGCTGGCTAAGGGGGACATTAACATCCGCGAGTGAGCACATGCACATCTGACAAGCTAAGCTGAGGAGCCAGACCACCACCACGAAAGCCATTATCCTGGCCTAATGCACGCCCAGCACGCTGGTGTATCGCAAGTGCCTTGGACCACTGTAGACTCAACGATAGCCGCATTCTATAGCCGGCAACGATGGCTTGCGGGACACTAGGATGCCCTAAGCTACCCGCCCGACTACGTCGGCGGGCATCGACATGCTGTGCCAGGCAATGGAGGAGGGAAGACCACTTCGATCCATAGCCGCCGTATATGTCCATGGCGCATGGGAAGAAGTGGTCACCCCGGGGGTGGTTTTAGAGAGAAGAAAGTGCTCGCCCATTGAGAATAGGGGCTGGAAAAGCCAGCCCAAAGAAGAATGAACAGAGTACGAGAAGGGGGCCAGGGAAAGCGCTGGGGGCTGTCAAAAGCCAGCCAAGAGAGAAGGCGCGCGGTGCGCATAATATTGAAAGGCAGGCCAATCTAGCCTTATATATGTCCTGGTAACGGGGTAATGAGCTGGTCAAGGGGGACACTGATATCCTCGAGTGAGCATATACGTATCTGACAAGCTAAGCTAAGGAGCAAAGAATGATAGGGAGAAAGACTTCGCGTAGAGGGCGATGGCTGTTATTCGCCAGCCCAAAAAGAGGGTTCAACGAAGTTCAAGAGGCTAGAAAGAAAGGACAAGGTCCAACGGGCTGAAAGGCGCCAAAGGAAAGCGCTGCCATATTGACTGGTGGCTGTGGGAAGCCAGCCCAAAGGAATGGACAAGGCCAAAGGCACACAGCTATGCAAGAGCCTACAGCCAAAGGGCTAACTCCAAGTCGGCAGCCGTAAGTCGCAGTGACTTGCAGCTGGAAGAATGGCACCCCGACAGACCCAGAAGTAGCAGCCAAAGCGCGGCCTGCCCGCAAGAAAAAGGAGAAGACTGCCCTCTCCCTATTTACGGCAATGGCTGTGAGAGGCTAGACCAAAGGAATGTACGTCTGTAAGGGCCGGACGGAGAGACTCTAGTTCGCAAGACGTCAGCAAGAGGCGCTCGATAGGGAGAATCGATAATCTCGAGGTAGCAAGTGCAATTCAGAAGGACTTGAGGGCGGGAAGGCGTCGCCCTGACGGAACCCTGGCAGCAGCCAAGGCACGACCTACCCGCAAGTGCACTGCGTGAGCCTGGGAACTTCGGAAGGAGATGGATAGCCGCATGCTGAACACCTGGGCAAGCGACCCGGCGGCGTTGAAGCTGGGCCTGGCTGTCCTTGCCGACGATCGATGGCCCGCCGTGCAAGCCGCTGCAGGAGGTCCAGCCACTAACTGCCGAACGCCCCGCGCACTTCCATCGCCAAGAAGGCGAGCGGTGCGCATGCACTGAAGAATGGCCGATTCATTTCCGTAAGAGAAATGAAAGCCAACACTGTTCTGGCAAACGTTCGACGACAGAGGTTCTTTTCATTCGGTGTCGGATGGGAAGGGGCGGCTCGCTGGCCTAGGGAGCCAACAACCTAGGCGCGCTCGCGGCAACCGCCCCCCCCCAATTCCCCCCCTCCCCTTGAGCTGGAGGCCCTCGCCTGCTCCAGAGCATTGCCATCGCTGACCCCCTTCCTCTTGCCGGCCCTGCCCCTCGCCTGGCCGCCAGCCAACCCCCTCCTCCGGCCGGAGCCTCGGAAACCGCTCCGGTCCGGGGCCGGGGCGAGGCGCCAAAAGGGAGGCGCCCAATGGTGCCTCGGTTACAAAAATGGGGAGGGAGGGCGGCGCTGACCTAGCCCCACCTCCCTCTATTCACCCCGTGGGGCCCCGCCCTCGCAAACCCTAGAGATGCCCTAAATGCTGGAAGGGAGGCGCTCCGGCCGCAGGGCTCCGCTCACCCTTACACGCGCAGCCGCCGCCGCCGCCGCCGCCGCCGCCGCCGCCGCCGTCGACGCCGCTCCTCGCGGGCGCAACTTCCTCCGGCGGCATCTGGCGCTCCTCGCCTGCCGTGGGATGCGCGGCTAGGGGCCTGCCTGCGGCGCGGCAGTGATGGTCCTCCCAGGCGGTGGAGAGATGGAGGTCCCTGGGGGCTCCACCGCCGCCACAGGCCGCACTTGACGGCCCTGCTGCGCCTCGGCGGCCGCCGATGGCGCAGGCCTCCGGGTGTCCTGCCGCCGCTGCGGCGCCGCCTGGCTCCATGCTGGACGGTGTGACGCCGGCAACCATGCTTGGCCGGTCCTTGCCTCCGCGCAAGCGGCTGCTGGCAGGCCTCAAGCAGAATGGGAGCTGGATGTCGGTGACCGCTTGCTCCACCTCGGAGCCTCTTGTGGCAGACAGCGCTCCTGCGAGTCTGGCCTCACCATCGCGCAGCAGCACCGCCACGGGGCCGACCGAGTCATCCCCCGAGGACGAGGCAGCCCTGGCGGCCAGAGTGGCAGCCGACCGAGCCGCGGAATTGGCTGTGAGGTCCAGGGAGAAGGCGACGGAGATGGCTGCGGCCGCGGCCAGAGCAGCCGTTGCTGCCAAGGCCGCCTTGGAACGAGTTGCGGTGATGGCGAGGTCACAATTAGAGGTTGGGATGGAGGCGAGGCCTGCCGCCCTGAATCAGCAAGCAGCTGACACCGAATTTGAGCATGGTAATTTTAATCTTGACATTCACAAAACCTCACAGGCGCAGTAAAATAAGCTCTGCTTCACATGGACATGACACTATGCATGGGGCCTCCTGGATATTAGTGGTCAAAGCAGAATCAACGTGGTTGTACAGCCGTGATGTCGCACATTCTGACCATCCCAATCTGCTATGGTGCGATTATCCATGTCAATGTTTGCAAGAGGGGCTTGTCACAGATCTGAAGTTGCATGAGGTGCATGGTGTCAACGAATTGCTAGGAGAAACTTGACTGTTGCATCTCAAGGCCGCACAAGTGCATATGAAAAGATGTCGCATATCTGCAGCTATGCATGATTGTGATGGGGCAGCTCAAGTCCATTTGCATGTCGAGAGGTTCTGACATCCTGGAGCTGCCTGTTGGTGATGACAGTGACTCCTTCAGGAGATAAGGAGGGGGCGGTCATTTCGAGTAGAAAGGTTACTGGAGCTTTGAAGGTCGATATTCCAACTCCAGTTGAGGAGCCTATATCTGTGGCCACGACTGAAACTGCAGAACAGGAGGCATTGGAGGAAGATGTCAACATCATAGACGTGGAAGGTGATCGAGGGGGGGCCATGGAGCACGGGCCGCCTGTTGAGATGGCCACAAGGACACATTTGAATGTGCTTGCTGTCAACGCAGACACATCAGGAGATTTGCAGGAGGAACCGCCAGGAAAGATACAGAAAATATCTGCTGCTGATGAGGAACTAGCGCGTCAACTGCATCGGGCTATCAACAGGTCTGTTGTTCTGTGTTGTGGCACTCAATGGCAGTCCCCATCCATGTCCGCTTGTTGTAATTGCGGTTCTTTGAAGCTGGTCCAACCCATTTTTATATCTGGAGGTTGCATAGAAGCAGGCGCATATTATGTCACTTCAACCTGGAAGGACTTCTCTGCTGCCTCTCAAGTTCAGCAATCTATCATTTGTCAGTCAGATGAAAGGACAAACGCCTGTCCACGAGCTCCTGTAAGGGCATTCTAACAGGCAATTTGTGTGGAGTCTTCTTCCGCAGCTCTCCAAGGATAGCAGGGACAGGCCCGCAAGTCCGAAGGAATAGGTCAAAGGTTGTTTCTCCAATGCCAGCGGAGCCAGTCATGTCGAAGACTAAAGTCAAGGAGGAGAAGCAAGATGGAAACGATCGCAGATGGCCTCGTGGGAACGGGGTGCCAAAAGTTCGCCAAAAGCAGAGCCTGGGGTCCAGCATTCCAGGCTTGCCGCGGACACAGAGCGGCAAGGCTTTCCGCCAACCACGGTCACACCTCAACAGTCAGGTACATCTGCAGTGTACCTGCTAGTGGTCTTTTGGTGGCACTGGACTGGCTCGCCGACTTAATATGCGAAGCCATTTCATACACACTTACACTCTTTGCATGGACTGCTAATCATATGACCAGGTTAGCTTGTCCTGATATCTGATACTTACTTGGTGGATATTCTTATAAGCTTGACCTGGTTTGCACAGGGGAAGAGGCTGGAAGTGAAACACAGGCAGGAGAGCGCCAATGCTGCAGTTGCAACTTCTGACAGGAGAGAACCTCAGCATCAGTCTCCCGCTGAAGACCTGCCTGCAACCTGCAGAGAGGCTGCAGATGGCCCTGGACATTCAGCAGCAGCTGCACCCGCAGATTGCGCTGTATTGAGCCCGTCACTTGGCAGTTCTGAGGTACAACAGTCTCTTGACATGCATTACTCTGAAGACTTGTCCCAGGCAAGGACTCCTATCACCAAGGGCAGCAAGGGAATCAACGGTGTCACTGGCAACTGGATGCCCAGAAATGGCCTCTACAAACACAACGATCCCACAACTGCTCCTCTTGTGACCATGAAGGATCGGCATGCAACTGCAGCTGACTCAGGAGATGCGCCTATCAAGGGCCATGCACTACACTCTCCTCCCCCCTCGACTCCCTCTCTTCCCTCTCAACCTTCTCGTGCTCTTGAGCCTTGTTGATGTTAGATGCTAAGGAGCTCCAAAGCGTGTCAATGTGAGATTCCAAGAGTTGGTGGCCAAGAGGGCGCACTTAGTGTCTTCTGAAAGTAGCAGGATTGATGGGCATTTGACTTTCACCATTGCCAACTTGAGTGGCTAGCCAGATGCCTATGCAAGAGTGTGAATGTGCCAAAATTTTGTACAAAGCAACTCAGCTGCCTCAGCAAAAGGTCAGACTGTCCAATATATGCTGCAGTATCTGCTGATCAGAACTCGTAGTCCTGCAAATGTGAGATGGGCAGTGCAACAACCTGGCAGGTACTTCCTGCAAAAGTGGAGGCAAGAAGACAAGAAGAGCAGGTTGGGCGGGGACGAGAAAAAGATAGTGGCTGTGAGGAGCCAGCCAAATAAGGAAGGACAAAATATGAAAGACGCCACTTAATTAGGAGTTCAACGGCCTGACTTAACTGCTCCAAACTAGCGACCCCAGCTCCCCAAGTCGGACATGGTGGGAGACGGAGGACTATCCCCGGAGACGAGTCAGTGAGAAGGCAGGCAGGAGAGAAAGGACAAAATTCGCCATTCGATTTATCAGGGAAGCCCACTCAAGTTATCGAGCTTCTACAGCACGGCCAATTCGGCTTTGCGGTTCTGGCGGGTCGGCAAGTTCGAATGTTCCCAACCCCTCCTTCCCGGCCTCGGGACGCCTTCTGCGGCGGGCCTCGCGGGCGCCTTGCCCGGCCGCCGCCGCTGGACGCCGGCGCGGGCGCTCATGAGCGGCGGCGCCGCCTCCCGGGCCAAGCGACGCAAGGTCCGCGCCGCGGGCGAGCCGCGACACGCTGGCTGGCGTGATTATGCGCCTCTCTTCCTGCGCCTCTCCTTCGCCCGACGCCGCTCCATATGAAGCGAGGGCTTCCGGAGATGGCACCATAACGGTTCGACTCGCGGCAGACTGAGCAGGACGACGCGCCGCGGCAGGTTGCTGGAGACAGTGGTGACGCCCCTGAGGAGGACGCTCAGCCTGCTGCCACGTCTCAGTACACCCGCAGGCACACAAGTGAGGAGGTGTAGCTTGCACGCGGCCGTCGGTGTCCTCGCAGCCTTGCGAGATCAAGAGCCCTGCCTCTGACACGGCAGGGCAGCCAGCACCTGTGGCACTACTCTCTGACATGGTGAGTGCAGGTGCTTCAGGACTCATGCTTGCGCCTCAGTGGCTGCCGCTGCACAGATCTCAGAGCGAGAGAGGGTGTGCCAGAAGCGAGCCAGGACGGGGTGCTCAGCGGACACGGCAACCCTGCGCCGGACGAGTACGAAGTGGAAGTGGAGGAGCTGGTCAGCCCCTTCTCATCTGCGCGGCATGATGGTGGCAGTTCTATCGATGATACATTCATGTTCTGAGACATCTTGTGGTCAGTGCTAACAAGGAGAGCAGTACCAACTCAGCATCTGTTGATTGAGCAGCAAAGGAGTACGTCTGAAAGCTGATGAGGCAGCACTTTCTTATTGGTACTGACATTACCAAGGTGCTGGATTTTGCAGACTCAGAAGTATGTGCAGGCAGGCAACACGGCTGGAAAGGCGCCTGGCATCCGGACCATCTCGCAGGAGGTCAGTAAGCATTGCCATTGAGAATTAGGCCTCCCGTACTCATTCTGACTGCCTCAAATGTCTATGCCCTTGACATCCTACCTTCGTTGACTTTGAACCATTTGTAGGATTTGCTGCATTTGTGTTAGCACGTATGTCAGGGTGTCACCTCCACAGTTAAGGAAAGCTGACGGCTTCTGGTGTTTCTGGTGCTCCATGGTATTAACAGGAGGTGAATAAGCTTGTGGGACTGGTTATGCGGCACATGCTCTTCAGGACATATAAAGACTTTGGCGCTCCGGTGAGGAGGGAAGACCTGGTGCAGATTGTGAGCAATAACTACAAAGGGAGATATGGTTTGGCGAGCTACGTTATTGCGTGCGCTCAGGCAAAGTTCCCGGAGCTGTTTGGTTTTGAGATGAAGGAGCTGTACAGGGCAAGGAGCGGGAGGAGGAAGGAGCAAGGTGACTGAGTCTCCTGTCGCTGCTGACTAACTATGACCGTGACACGTTCATGTCAAGTAACTGTCGAGCTGTGCTTGTTGAGATTGCCTACGGGGCTTTGATGAGGCCGTTGCAGCTTGTCACTAGGTATGGTTCACAGGTACAGCATCTCAATTGAGCAGTTTCCCACAATATTACAGATGTGAGCACAGCAAAGGTGTACATCCTGAGGAGCCTATTACCTGCCGATACACGAGTGAAGTACGTCGAGACTGCAGGCATGGCCAATTTCAAGGGGCTGGCCATCCTAATCATGTCACTCATCCAACTCAAGGGCGAGCCCCTTCCTGAAGGTCAGCCTTTGGCAACTGAGGGCATGCTCAGCCAGCAGAGCCCCTTCCACATTCATTCTGCTGTACCAATACCATACACTTCCTCAGTCTCTTCTGACATTTCGTGTGCAGATGAATTGTGGCACTTGCTGTCCAAGCTTGGACTTGGCAAGAACGCCTGCTTTCACCCTACATTCGGCAGCATGGAGCAAGCTGTCCAAGTCATTGTCAAGCAAAGGTGCTTGGAGTAGTGTCCTGGCCTTTTTGCTATTTGCTGTAGAGTGGACTCAAGAGTGAAGTCGAACAGTATCTTAACTTTGCTCTGCAGGCATAAGGTAAAATCTTTGGTGCAATGGAGCTAATGGCTATTCTTGGCAGGATGCAATGAGCTGCTCAGGCCTCGGACTACAGGTCCCATTAAAGGCTAGCTTGAACGAATCTGGCAGGTGCCTACAAGCACAATGACACAATTGTGTGCAGGTACATCACCAAGGAGAAGATTGCAAGCCTAGAAGGCGAGATAGAGGCCGTTTTGCTTGCTGAAAATGGCCTTGAGGTCCTAGGCAAGGATCACTTGCATAAGTTCATTGAAGAGGTGCACATCATTCCGAAATAACAATCTGTTGGTGCCAGAGGGCTTAAATGTGTGCATGGCGGAATATTTGCTATCACAAGAGTGCTGTCGTCGCGCCTACTTCATGCTCCTGCATAAGATTGGCAAGAGTCTGAGCTATTGCTGACATCGATGCTTTTGCATGCAGGCCATCAGAGGCCAGCAAGGATGTCAACGGAGCTGATGTCAAGCGAGCATCAGAGGCCATCATTTGACCAACCTGTGAGTTGCACAACCCGGTTGACCTCAGAA
The DNA here is from genome assembly GCA_009602725.1 of Spirogloea muscicola. Classification (NCBI taxonomy): domain Eukaryota; kingdom Viridiplantae; phylum Streptophyta; class Zygnematophyceae; order Spirogloeales; family Spirogloeaceae; genus Spirogloea; species Spirogloea muscicola. The sequence continues at coordinate 215,979 of WELB01000219.1, forward strand.
ACGATCAGACTTGTTAGTCTGCCAAAGTACATTGCAGGATCTGATACTTCAACTGTCAACTTTGTGATCTGAAACTTCCTCTGTCCCTTTTCTAGCCTTCTTCGTTTCGCTTGTGTACCCATGAATAGTAATAGTCATCTGAAATATTCTTGTGCTCTATTCTTGCTTCAGATGCCATGCAAGAAAAACTTTAGACTTTGAGCCGGTCTAATTGTTCAATGAGTTTTCTATTCTGTCCGTCTCCATCATCTTCTTCGCCGTCCTCATTTTTAGCCTCCTCGTGAACTTCATTGTCCTCTTCATCCTCGTCATCCTCATCATCCTCGTCATAATCTGCCTCCATGTCATCCATTGGTCCCAGGACATGCGTACCAGTCTTTCCGAAAGACAAAATCTCCTCAACCAGCTCAATGCCTTTTGCAGAGATGCTGTTGCCATTCAGGTTGAGCAACTTGAAGCCTGCCTTTCCAGCCACTGCCTCTGCAGCTGCAATACCCCCCTTGTCACGCAGGGCGTTGCTGCTTAAGTCCAGCTCCTGCAATGCTCTGCAAACAAACAAAAGTGCAAAATCCCATTCATCACATTACCACTCATTATCAAAAATGGACCCAGTTGATCACCTCTTGACATGTTATCAGTACTACATGGCAACCATGCACAAGCTAGAAATTGAACGACAGGCTTCAGTCCGTGCACTGGACAAGCTTCACGTGTCTTATCTCACTCGTGTTTGTCAAGCAGGGCTTGGCAGATCTGCTTTGCAGCTCGATTCTCCAGCTCTGTCTCGGGCAGCAGGAGAACTCTGAGGAGTAACTTGTCCTTGAGACATCCAGCGAGAGCAGCAGCCCCTGTCCTATTGATCTCGCTGCCCCCCAGGTCCAAGACCTGCCAGTGAAAACACAAGGCAATCATATAAGTGGCGATTGTGAGAGCAGCAGAGAATCAATAAGCACCACTTTTAAGTTACAGACAGTAGACAAGCTGTGACTCCAAGAGCTCCTCTTCATGCAAATCGATTATACGCATGACTGGATAAAGCGTCTCACCTCTAAGTCAGCTGCAGTACTTTGCAGTGCACCAGCAAGTGCAACAATACCCTCGTCCAGAAGTCCTACACTCTTTTAGGAGCATGTCAAATCGTGCTGCTTCATGCGGGCTTCCTTCTGCAGTTCCTGCTGCATCTATGTAAAACTTAATATGGTGACCGCAGCCTAAAGGGCATTGTAAGTGTGACTTGCTAGTCGTCTCATTGCTACTACTATTGATTGCAGCACCGAACTTACCTGTATCACCAAGATATAGCTCACGGAGGCCCTGATGCGACTGAATCATTCTAGCAACCGCCAGCCCGCCTTCTTTGCTGAACATGTTGTCTCGCAAGTCAAGCTCTGTCAGGCTGGTGCCTGATTGAGAAAAACCTCACATCAGATTGATGCCAGACTGAAGACATACCGGAAGCTCTGCTTTGAAGTTTGTATCAGAAAATATATCATCTCCAGCTCACCAGCAGCCAGTGCATCAGCAAGCGCCACAGCCCCAGGAGCCCCCACCCTGGTGGAGGAGAATCTGAAGTTGCGCAGCTGACGTGCCTGGGCTATGACAGGTGCAAGAGCCTGTGCTCCACCATCACCTGCAATCAGTGTCACAGTCAATGTTACTTTCTCAACCTCTATCCAGAAGAATGGCTATTGCTCAGCAACAGAAGTAGCAGTAGCTGTTCATGCTGTGTCCCAGTCATCGTCCTCAAGTGCATCGTGCAGCGGCGCAACACCTGACATGTTGTTGTGGAAGTGGAGCTTGATCAAATTTGCGGCCGATGGCAACAACTCCTTGATGGCCTGCGCAGCCTCCACAGATATGCCATTGTTGCAGAAGTGCAGCTCCTGCAGTGACGTCTGCATGACCAAGCACTGTACTTGTAAGTATGCAATCTACAAGCAGGCCCTGCATCAACACTAGCTGCCTCCACTTCTTGTAGTCAGACTTCAAAGTGTTGCCCTCTTCTTTCTTGAGACGGCCCAATGAAGAGAAGTGCAAAGTGAATGTCTGTTTGGCGCAAGAGGGGCAAGGTGAGTGGCAATGTTTTGAGGTCCTCGGACCCTCAAGCAAGGGCACCTGGCCTCTGAGCGCTGCTGCACAAGCGCGCACACCCTTCTCGCCCAGGGCATTGTCTGATAGGCTCAGGAGCCTTAGCTTGCTCCCCTCCAGCCCTGTGCAAATCTCAGTGAGTGCTGCAAGGGCTTCTGCCTCCTGTGAAGTGGAACACAGAGTTCAAATACCAGGGGCTACTGAATAACCAAGCCCAGGCTACCTCCAAGTTGCTGGGGTAGTTGGCAGGTGGGAGCAAACAACAACGGAAGGTCTGACCTCTTGATTTCAAGCCTATGTTTGAGTTCTACCCTAGCTTGACGTATTGGCAGCATTGCAACATCAGACGTATACAAAGATCATAGGAATCCAAGTTACGATGGAAGCGATTTGATAGACAGGCTTACGGACCTTCTGGCCTGCAATGATGTCACTGAGGTCGGCCTCGACGAGGGAGTCCCTCGAATTGGCCAGAGCCGCGCCCACAACGGCAGCAGCCTCCAGGTTGAAGCTCTTGTTGCTCAGGCACACCTGTGGCACAGCGGAGGGCCAAGGGCTGAGCAGCATGACATGCCCATTCATCGTGCTGCAGGCATCTGTTGACTGCAGCAGCTCCCAAGGGCCCTTTCGGACTGGCTCACGAATGGCATCTTTGCGCTCAAGTGCAGGGGTCGCGGCAAATGAGTGACCCCAGTGGCTTTGGAGCGTCTCCCGAGGACAGCGCCAGTCAATGGTGTGGCAGTGTCCGTCAAACGTTTACGTGCGGCGGCACTCACTCTCACAAAGCCGTGCCCGGGCACCAGGAGGGGACTCAGCAGCTCCTCTGCGGCCGCCCGCGTACTGATTGTCTCCCGCTTGCCACCCGACAAATCAAACTGCAGCTCACACCGGTCAAATTTGGCCCTGTCGCAGCTTAGCGCCGGGACAGCGACTGATGGGCATTGGCCAATGCAGGTGCGCAACTTCGGCTTATGGGTGTTATTGAAGGGGGCTGGTGACTCGTGTGGTGCAACGAGGTGAGGACGCTGCCAGACGGAGAGAGGTGAAGAAGGGGAAGAAGGGAGGGAGACCGGGGTCGCGGGTTCAGGGGATTCACCACACGGTTGGCCGCAGCCGGCGCTGGCGCGGCCGATGCAGCCTGGCCTGGCTGCAGCCACTGGCCGTCCTCGGCGTCTCCCGGCGCCCTGCCAACGGCGGCGTCGTCTACGCCCGCGTCGCCCCGGAGGACCTCGAGCATGGCCAAGCCGGCCGTCTTCGCGTACGCCCGCAGGGCGGCGGGCCCCGGCTCTGGCTGCTGTGCCGCTGTGGCCCCCGCCGCAAAAGCCGCCTGCTCGATGCGCGCCGCGTGCTCCGCCGCCGCCGCGGCGCCGATCCTCTCCGCCTGCCGCCGCAGTTGCCGGCGCGCATATCAAGCACCCGCCGCGAGGCCCCGGCGCCGCCTCCGCCACCGTTGCCATGGCCGCCGCAATGAGGGTCCACCGTCGGAAGGGCCTCGCGCGTACCTTGCCGTCGAAGAAGGACATGGCGGCGAGGTTGGCGCCGATGCGCTCGGCGGCCCGCTCACGCGCCTCGGGCAGCAGCGGCCAGCCGCCGCCCGGCGCGTCGGTCATGGCGGCGGCACCCCTAGGAGGGTCTGGGGGACGCCGGAAGCTGTTAAGGTTTAATTTGGCTCCGGGACCCGAAGCTCAGCCCAGCCTGAGAAAGCGGCTGCTGATATGAAAGAATCGGCTGTGAAATGCCAGCCAGATGCATACAGGTGTTCATGACGGAGCCAAAGGCTAGGCAGACAGGGCGCCCTCAATACCCCCGTGTCAGCAGTAGGAAGTCAGATGAGCTGAGGGGAGGAAGAGCAACCCCGCTGCGCAAGCCAGAGGCTGCTGCAAGGGCGCGACCAGCGCGGCGGTGCAAAGCAAGCGCTTGGGAGCGCTGCAGGGACATAGACAGTCGCATACGGTAGCAGGACACCAGACCCAAAGGCACCGAGCCACCGGGAAGGGCAGCACCCTGCTCCCGGCGCCGCTGGTCAGCTTGAGAGGCCAGCAGCGAAAGTAACGAGGACCACCGACCCCCGTAACACCCATGGATGTCCATGGCCAGGGGGTAAAAGGTATCACCCGCCGGGTGGTCCTTGTACTTGTGCAGCTTCTTCCGTTCGGCTACCTTCGCAGCGTAGCCGGTCTCAGAAGTAATGGGGCCCTTCGTCCGGAAGCTGTCGGTGAGGACAACGTCCATGAGGAGCCGCTTGCCACCTCCCAGGGGGACGCCGACCAGATCGACACGCCTGCAGCTACGATGCTTCTCCCCTGTTCTCTATGTGCTGACTCGCGGTTACTGAGCGGGTCAGCTTAGCAGCAGGTGACGTACATTTGTCAATGTGCTTGTTTGTGTACTTGGCCACACAGAGACGGTCAGGCGCATACGGTACACTTGCGCCAGCGACCCGGCTGCAGTGAAGTCTACCGGCTCCCCAAGAAAGCGACGGGCGATGGTGTGGCGGGCTAGCTGGGTGAGCAGCTCAAGCCAACGAGCGCCCACCGCCCCATGGGTGTCAAATTGCCAACGGGAAGAACTCGTCTTCCCGCAGATGGTCGGCGTACTTGAGCTCTTTAGCCCGAGCGCCGCAGGCGACCGCATACCCAGCCTTGGTGGCACATTGGGCTGGGTGTTAACGGTCGTATGCATCGGTGGTCACCACGTCCAGGAGAAGACGTGGCCCGCCGGCCCTCCTTTCCTGGAGTGGCATGACGCCGGAGTGCTCCGCTGCTAACAAAAAGCCAGCCTCCACCAGGATGCCATGCATCGCACCGCGGAGGCGGTCGTGGGCCGCTGTCCGCTCCCCGCCGTGGGCGCAGCACAGCATGAGCGGCCAGCTCCCCAGACTCGGCCCCTCGCTCGCCGCATACACACTGACGCACACCCTGGAGACATGGAGGCGGCAGTCCCAGGAGCCGGTGGACGGCAGTGCAAATTACCTCATCGGGGAGAGTGAGGGCGTCATTGATGAGGAGGGCCTGAAGCCACGCCGCTGCCCCCGGGGAGGAGGCCGATGTTGAAGTCTCGCGCGCCCGCGCAGGTCGGCCTCGGGGAGCTGCAGCACGGCGGTGGTGTAGGCGGCCTTGTCGACCACGGCCGCAAAGCGCGCTTGGACGCGCAGGTCAGCGGTGTGCTCGAGGTGCGCAAAGGAGACTGCCTGGCCTGCCAGGTCCGGGTGCGCCGCGAGCAGCTCCTGGTGGGCGGAGCGAAGCGATACCTGGAACAACAGCGCGCCCATGTCGACCTCCACCACCGCCTGCTCCAGTGCACGCCGACCGTGGACCATGAAGCGCTGGGCCACGGAGGCGGCCGTCTGCGCCCAGCTGCCGAGGCATGCAGCCCAGCAAGAGCGGGCGAGCGGGCGCAGGCCGAGACCACTGTGGCTGAGGGGTAGCGCCGCCTGCTGGATAGCGGCTGGCGACTGGAGGAAGCCCTGGTGGCAGACCAGGGCCGCCAAGCTCGCCACCATGCCTGCGTCAAAATCCGCGTACGCCGCCAATGCCCCTGGGGACGGTGGAGTGGCCCGCATCAAGTACTGGGGCCGCTGCCCAATGGCATTGGTCAACATGGCCAGAGACAGCTGCATATCGTCCAGCTCGGGAAGCCAGGCCGCAGGCTGAAGATGCTCCGCAAGGTGGGCTCGCAGCTGCCCCTCCACGAAGGACGGCGCGCCGATGGGGACCCCCAGCAGGGTGAAGCCATCTGCTGGAGTCTGGCATCCGGTGGGCAGCGTCAGGGTGGGTGGGAGGCCGCAGGGAGACCAAGCAGCGCACTTCGACGCCCGGATGGACAGGCCGAGGGTGGCCAGCTGCAGCTGGAAGGTGACGAAGGCCGCCGCCACATTTTCCGGAGGGCCGACCATGGTGGTGTCGGCCCGCGAAGGTGGGGAGTAGGACTCCTGGGTGTGCCGCCGCAGTAGCCTGCAGAGCCCGGTGGTGAGCGAGCGCAAAGTAGAAGCCGGCGAGGGGGTCCCCTTGCCGCGTGCCCGCTTGGGACTGCAGGACCTCCACTTGATCACCCCCTGTCCGCCAGAGGAGGTCGCTGGGCTGACCGTACCCCAAGCGGAAAAAGGGTACCAGGGAGGGGAAGGATGCCCGGAGCTCTTCCGCAATACTGGCGTGCTCCACAGTCTTAAAGGCATTCTTCACGTCAACGGCCAGCACCAGCCACCCCGGGTGCTGGTCCAAGGTCGCACGAACACCGTGGACGACGGCCTCGCCCCCACTCCGCAGCCCCGCGCCGTACTGGTGTGGCACCATGTGCACCTGCGCCGGCCCCGCATGCTGCTGCCAGAATGCGCGGCTCACCAGGCGGTGCAGGACCTCCCCGATGGCAATGGGCTTGAATCCCCCACTCGGCTTGTCGAGGGCGAGCAGCGTGCTGGTGCACAGTACGCCGCGGATGCTGGCCGGCACATTGTCTCGGGCCATACGCTGGCAGATCTGCAGCAGCGCGTTGAAGTCCGCCGCCTCACCCTCGAGGAAGATCTCCCGCAGGTGCTCAGTTAGCATGCGGGAGGGGCCGCCGGCGGCTGCGTGATGGCTGGTCTGGAGAGCCTTCTTGAGGGCGTCGGCTTCCAAGACCACCTCCTCCGGCGGGGCGAACGCGGCCAACCACGGTGGCTGGGGGGAGCTGGCCAGGGGGTGGAGGGAGTCCAGAGCCGCCCGGGTTGCCGCATTGGTCGGCGCCAGCATCGCATCGTCCAGGGCCTGCACAGCCTGGGAGAGCTCACCCGCGTGGCCATAGCGAAGAGCCCTGCAGACGCTGGCGGCCCGGTCGTGTGTTACCCCTCGGCCACGGTCACGGTTGGCCGCGGACGCCGCCACGGCTGCGTCGCGCCTCGTCAGGAGCTCCTCCCAGTGCCCGCTCTCGAACAACTGAACGCGTTCCAAGAGGGGCTGCTGGCCCTGCTTGCGGCTGTCGGGAGAGACCCGCCCGAGCCACAGCCGAGGGAAGAGGATGAACAACTTCCACGCCACCTCGTCCCTGTGGTCCGCAACGATCCGCTGCGTCACCGGGCAGAGCGCGCGGCGGAGGTGTGGGCGCGCCCAGCGCGGCACGTGGCGAAGGAGCGGCAGGGCCGCCTGACGGTGAACTGTGGCCAGGTCGATGCCTGCCAGCCACTGCCAGTGGTGAGGCGTGGGCGGGGACGGCGCGGGAGGCCTGCCTGGTCTGCCCCGACGAACACCCGCCGCCGCTGCGCTCCGTGCCTCCTCCGCACGGTTGTTGTTACGCGTGCAAGTTCGCTGGTGGTTGGACCGGCCGGACCGCGTGGTAAAGGTCCTCTAGCAAAGCTGGCACCGCGGCGGGTCGGGCGAGAGAGATGGGGGCGATGTCGGTGGAGCCGGCTCGCTCGGTGGGGGTGGAGGCAGTGGAGACGGGGGGGGCGTCAATGGAGCCGGCAGTGGAAGGCTGGGCGGCTCGAGAGGCGGGATGGCGGGTGGTTGGGAAGGCGGCGTCGGGGGAGGTGGGGGCGGTGGGTACGGCGGCTGTGGTGACGACGGCTCGGCGGGCGGTAGCGGCTGCTGCACCTCTGTCGCCGGAGTAGCACACTCAGGGACGTCAGGGCCGAGCACATGGGGCATGGTACCCTGAGGATGGAGGAGCGTGGTCACCTCGTGGGTCCCCTCGCATCTCAGGGGTGGAGGCGATAACGCTTATGCCCGACACTTCTCTCGAGCGGGAGGCGATAGAGTAGTGGCTTCCGTGGAATGCTCCATGGTATGCTCCACCTGAGTAGATGATGCCAGGGCCGGGACGACGGGGTTGCAAGCCACGACGGCCGCTGCGGGCGGAGTGCCGGTGGGGCTGGCATGCCCCTTGCAGTGTCGCCGATGCACGGAGACGCCATGGGGAGTGGCGAAGTCCCATGGGAAGGTGGGGCACGGCGTGCGCGGGGGCTTCGCAGGCGGGGGTGGCGACGGCGGAAGGGGGGGCTGCGGCGGAGGTGGCGTGGTGGCGGCATGGAAGGCGGCGAGGGCAAGAAACCGCTGCGCCCACGCGAACATGGCCGGGGGAAGTTCGGGACTCTGGCTCCGAAGGCGGCGCCGAGACTGCGCGGGTGGGGCGACGGCGGGCGGCGCGGCGGCGACGGGAGCGACGGTGGCAGCGGGGTGCCGGCGCAGGGGCAGGGCCGNGCCGGCGGCGGCCCGGGGTTTAAGACGGGTGGCGGCGGCGGCGGCGGCGCCCGCGACCCAATGCGTGCTGGCCTCCCTGTCCTCCCTGGCCTCCCTTTGCACCGCCGCGCTGGTCGCGCCCTTGCAGCAGCCTCTGGCTTGCGCAGCGGGGTTGCTCTTCCTCCCCTCAGCTCATCTGACTTCTTACTGCTGACACGGGGGTATTGAGGGCGCCCTGTCTGCCTAGCCTTTGGCTCCGTCATGAACACCTGTATGCATCTGGCTGGCATTTCACAGCCGATTCTTTCATATCAGCAGCCGCTTTCTGTCGGTAGATGTTCCTGTTCCTTCCTAAGTTCCTGCCTTTGTTTTCTGTTCTTGGCCCCTTCGAACCTTTCGTCATTCTTTTCGGGCTGGCTTTTCACAGCCTTGCCCCCATTGGGAGTACCACTTCTCTCTTCATATTCCTTTTTGAGTCCCTAGCACTCCGGCTCCTTCAGACCTTGTCCATTCCTTTGGGCTGGCCTCTCCCCAGCCACCAGTCAATCTGGCCGCGCTTGCTTTTCCCCCGTCTTGTTTATCCTCCTTTGGCCTTAAACTCTTTCTTTCCAATCAAACTGTTTTTCCTCCGCTTCCGTCAACCCGTGGAAAGGAAGAAAGCGCGGCCAATTTGACTGGTGGCTGTGAGAGGCCAGCCCAAAGTACTGGACAAGGTCTGAAGCAGCCGGATGGCGCAGAATGCAAGGTACTAAGTGCTAACTAAGTGTGAAGAGCTCCTTGACCTCCACGGCCGATGGTGCTGGTCTGCCACTGCAGACCTGCGCATCTTACTGCCAGGCTACAATATTTGAGCCACACAGCCATGGACCGTGGCCTTTTGCATGGCAGAACCTCTCTATCTACAGCTTGACGAACAGCTCTAAGCATAGAAAGAAACAGCAAAACCTCAGGCCCCAGCGCACACTCAACACACCAACGTTACCAACTCTGGCTAGCCGAGCTGCACGGAGTGCCAATGTCTCAACTGGCTTTTACAATTGGTCCAGTCCAGTACCCTTGCAGTGAACATGCGCAAGGCGGTAGCTACACTAGCTAAATGGGGTTGTGGAGAGACTAATGAGACGAAAGGGTGGCTCTGTTGCTTGCTATGTGACAGTCGTGCAATTCATGCAGGCCAGCACGCACACTTGTAATGACAGCTCAGCTCCTGGCTCCGAATCTCCTCACGCCTAAAATGTTCCTACGTCTGTAGAGTGCGCCCTTGGCCACTTGGTCCACTTGGTCCAAGGGTGCCGTATCGAATTGGCAGCCTAAGCGAATGCTGCTAACTACTCTGTGCTATGTCGCCTGTGACACTTTGGACTCGTCTTTTGCGGCGCAGCTGCACTTTTGTTGTGGAAGCAGAGAGCTGGTCCGTCAGCCTGCTATGCTGCGGCGTGCTGCGTGCAGAATGGGGCTCTAGTGCAAGCTCGGCAGAGCTTGTGACAACGCCTAGGACAAGCCCAGCAACGCCCCTTGTCGGGCCTTGCGAAGGCTTCGTCTGCTTCTCGGTGCGGGTCCAGTGAGCGGCGCCGCAGGCGGCGGCGCAGTGCCTGGGCGGCATGCCCGGCAGTCGGACGCGAGGAGGCTGCTGGTCACGAAATCCGCGAAGCTGCTGGGCGTTTCTGCTGCATCGTCCCCTGCCTCACCACTACGGGCTTTGAGCGCTAGCGCGCTCCATGGCACGTCGAAGTACTGGCTGGCGCCCATCCCAAAGTAGCGGCCAAGTAGGCCGCCGGCAGAGCCGCTGTGTTTACGCAGAGCAAGACAGGAGTGAGCAGGGGTGAAGGCGCTCAAGAAGCAGGCGGGGGCGGCAATATCACATTGGCCATGGTGGCAGGGGCGAGCTCTGTGCTGGTCCTAGCATCAGGAATGGTGTGAAGGCAGCGGATTCGACCTGAGCTCTGCATGCAGCATCTCGACCTCCACGGACGTCTGCAGCGAGCCGGCCTGGCTGGCCTGGGCCCGGAACTTCACCAGCAGCTGCAGCAATCACCAGCGCAGGTTTCACAACGAGTGGCCGCCTCGCAACGGTGGGCAACACGGCAGCAAGGCTGTGCCAACGGCCGAAGCCGAGCCCTGGCTGACTATTGCGCCCACCTGGACGACGCCGTGGACGCTGAAGAGGTAGTGCTCCTCGACCTCCTCGCCGGCAGCTGCCTCCTTGCGCTGCCGCCTGCGGCGTTTCGAATCTGCGCCGGACAGAAGGGGCCCGCGGTGTCGTCCGACGTACAACACCGTCACGTCGCCGCCGCCGCCAGCGGCCTTCAGCACGCGGTAGCCGCCTGCGTGCAGCAGCAGCGGCGTGCCGTCCACCGTCACCTGCGACAGGCAGGAGCGGCGTTGGTCGGCCGCCTCTGTTGGGGATCTCACAGTGGCGGCGGCAGGCGTCAGGACTGCCCGGCATCTCGCAGGCACGCAAAGCAGAGCGAGATTTGCGCCAAGGAGGTATGGGCCTCGTCAAACGCTTCTCCGGACCTGCCCGATGGTGCCGGTAGCGGCAGCCTGCGGGCTCGCGCTGGCCGCAAACACGACCTGCCGCGCTCCCACCAGCATGCCCGCCGCTTTGTGCTGCCAGCTCTCCACCGCCATGCTGACGCTGAGGCTCTTGCTGCGACGTCATGCTGCGACTGTCAGCGCCCGCGAGCATGGCGAGCGGCGTCGCTATGCGTGGTGGGCGCGCGGTCGGTGGCTACGCCATGCACGCACCCTTGGGAAAACACGGGCAGTAGGTGACGCTGTCGGGCTGCCGCGAGAGCAAGGGCGGCCCGGCGGCGGCGGCGGCGAGCGCGCAGCCGGCGAGGCCCGCGAGGAGCAGCGCGACGGGAGCGGCGGCCATCGCGCGCGGGGGTGCGGAGCTCGAGGTGTCGGTGGGGGAGTGACAGAATGCGGCTCTGCTGATATGGAGAGAGCGGCTGTGAAAGCCAGTCAGGTGCATCATGGAGTGTTCATGAGGACATCAGCAGAGCCACAGGCTAGGCAGACGGGGCGCTCTCATGATCAGTAGCCCCGTGTCAGCCATAGGAAGTCAGATAAGGTGAGGGGAGGGCGGGTGGAGGCTACGGGCTGTGAACAGCAAGCCTGTGAGCAGCACGGGAAATTCAACAAGACACCACCGCCTCTGGGGTGGCCCCGCGCAGTCACTGGGCCGCGGGGGCCGCCTCACGTGCGCCCCACGGGCCCGCCGCCCGTCGCCACCGAGGCCGGCCGCGGCGGCGCCCCCCGGAAACCAATCCCCTTATGAAAGGCCAGCCCACAAGCAGCAAGGCATCGAAGAAGTGGCTTCCCAATGTGGGCAAGGGCTGTGAAAAGCCAGCCCGAAAAGAGTTGACAAAGGTTCGCAAGGGGCCAAATGACGGAGGGGCCTAGAAAGGCATTGGGTTGCTACAGAGAGAGAGAAGGGCTCGCCCATTGAGGATAGAGGCTGGAAAAGCCAGCCCAAAAAAGAATGAACAAAGGACGAGAAGGGGGCCAGGGGGAGAAGGCGCGTGGGGCGCATGAATTGAAAGGGAGGCCAATTCAAGCCAATACATTGTTCAGGCAGAGTCGAGTGCAGACTAAACAATGCTACATAATACGGAGACCTAATCTAAGGTACCTAAGATGACATTAGTACCCACGGGTGAGCACAAACAAATCTGACAAGCTAACTTGGGGAGCTGGAGCGCCGCCACGAAAGCCGGAGGCCTGACTTAGAGCGCGCCCTGCACGTTGATGAAGAGCCAAAGAGCCAGGGGAAGCACTAGAATAAACAAGCACAATGAGAACCTAAGCAGCTACGAAGCACTCAGTGACCCCTGCTAAGCAGCCGCAGGTCAGAGCCTGCTTCTGCAGAGCCTGCACCTTCTTTTCACGCACTTTACTCGCGAGCAGGCCGCGCTATGGCTGCTGCATCTGGGTCTAGGCGGGGTGCCTCTTTCCCAGCTGCGAGTTACTCCGACTTTCTGCTGCTCAATCGTGGTCACTAAGCTTTCAACTGCGGTAGTCTAGTGTCTAGCTGTGTGGTTTTAGGCGCCGTCCGCCTCTTTGGGCCTTGTCTATTCTTTTCATTTTAAGGGCTGGCCTTTCCCAGGCCCCTGTCTTCCAAGGGCGAGCACTTCTTCCCTTTCTCAGAAGGAAAGAAGTGCGCGCCCTTCTGAAGGCGATGAACACGGAGGTCCCCGGCTTGGCCCGGCCGCTCTGGGCGGGCGACGGCGAAGGGGGGCAGGCATAGACCGGGGTGGGCTAAGCTTGGGCACGCGGGGTTGGTACGGCCCTCTCCGTAAGGAGCGCAAGTACTCTGACCACCCTCCAGGCCGATGCCTTCGCGGCACTGGCCATTGACGTACACGGGGCCTTTGGCAGTGGCCTGGTTGGATCTCCTCCGCGCGCCTTCCCCCTCCAGCGGCTTGCCCGGGAGGCCATCGAGCGGCGGCAAGATTCGCCAGGCTTCAATGCTGCCGGCTCCCTCGCGCAGGTCTTTCGGACGAGGCTGGCGGTCTCGCTGCAGCGCTCTTTGGCTGGTTGTTCCAGCCCCTATTCTCAATGGGCGAGCACTTTCTTCTTCGGCTCATGCGGTCCACGCGCGCGCTGGCCGTGCTATGGCTGCTGCTTCCGGGTCTCGGCAGAGTGCCGCTTTTCCTCTTCTTTTCCTGCCCCGAGTTACTCTGATCTGCTGTTGCTCACACGTGGCTTCTGAGCATCCATCTTTCATCTCCCTCTGCACCGTCTTGCACTTTGTAGTGTAGTCCTTTTTCGACACTTCTTTCTTTGGCTTTGAACATTGTCCGTTCTTTTTGAGTTGGCTTTGCCAGCCCCTCTTCTCAATGGGCGGGCACTTTCTTTCTCTCCGCACGGGCAGCGCCGCCGCTCCGTACTGGCCCGCTCGCAAGCCCCCTCCACCTTTTTGCAGTGGGTGAATGTACTTCATCAGATGTGCTTGGCTTTTGTAACTTGTCCATCGTGCACCTTCGTGCTGGCCGTGCTTTCGCTCCGGCTCCTTCAGACCTTGTCCATTCCTTTGGGCTGGCCTTTCCCAGCCACCAGTCAATCTGGCCGCGCTTTCTTTCGCTGCAGCCTCTGGTTTTCGTCAGGAGGATTTTTCCAGCCGCTAATCTTATGGATTGGCGGGTCTCTCACTCCATTCATTAGCGATTCATCCTACCCCCACTTTTGAGATAGCGCAACATTTTGGCCCCTTCATAGTTTGGCCCCTTCGAACGTTGTCAATTCTTTGTTTAGGCTGGCTTATCAATGGCTTATCACAGCCCATGCCCCCATTGAGAGAGCCACTTCTTCCTTCTATTCTGGCCTTCGATTGCTTCAGATACACGACAATATTTCTCCTCACCTCCACTCTCGCTCCTATCCCATGCAAGAGCACTGGGTCTGTTCTTCCACAGCCAACGCCCTATTTGGAAGATCACTGTATATCTACAGTACTAGAACGGCACCAAGGCTGCCAGCCTGCCCGCTCGTCAGAAGCACTTGCCAGAACTCCGCCACAACTAATACGGCTCTCGCTTGCAGCACAAGCACAGGCTGCTGCTTGACGCAGCTGGCAGGCTTGGAATCCGGTATGGCAGCCGCAATACGTGGAATTGTAGAGGAGAGGGGGAGATGAAATGTTGGGGAGGACTCCAAGAATGAGAAACCCCCAAAGCAGAGAAGGTGCAACTCTCCCTCTGCTATCACTCGACTCAGGCCCAGAGACCTGAACTTAAGGTGCTCTCTCGAAGAAGGGAGCTATGCACACAGCAGCTGCTTGCTCAGACATTGGCTTGTCTCCAGGCTGCCTTGCAGGTTTGCATTTAAGGGAGACTTGTAGTCCTCCCTCCAGCAGCGACATCAAGATCAAATCTTAGTAAAGATTGCCCCTCCAGTAGCATGCGCCACCATAGGGCTACTTGCTGCCTGTTAACTGGCAAAAAGGCTGCTGCAATTTCTCTAGCAGAGCACTAGTATTCCTGAATCAGCTGCTGCTGCCAAGCAGCCCATTGCAGACACTACTGCTACCACCATTGCAGCCAGCCAAATTCTATCAGATGCTCAACATTGCTGCCAGAGAGCAAACCCTAAGCTGCCGGCTCTTGTAGTTGCTCTTGTCATCCATAATGGGCTCGTACCATCAGCGCTACTGCCGTTTTGAGGGAGCGTCCTCTTCTCTGGTACCTGCACATGAAGGAAAGACAACATCATATTCATGCCTGCTTTGAGTACCACAGGTCCCAATTTAGACAGTGTCTTGCACAAGACAATATCGTCTCCAGTGGTGTGTTCACCGCTCACTGGAGGTAAGCTGCTTCAGTAACCGGCTAGCCACTCCATCAGCTGCAGATCACCTTCCCGCTGGCACTCAGGAGATTGGTCAGAGAACTGCTGGCTTGCTGTAGGCCCACCACTGCCCATACACAAGCCACCTCATTCGTCCAAACCGTCATCGCCTGCCATGAAGGAGAGCGTGATCTTGGCCTTCTTCTCAGGCACTTCCTCCTCAATGCTCTCCTCCTCAGCTGCAACATGGCCATCGACAACATTGCCATCTTCCACCTTGCCTGGCCCACTTGATACCCCTTCCGCAATGGCTCCCGCCAGTATCTCCCTTCTCCCATTCCCTTCATGACCAGCTACACTCGGCCCCACGTTTGGAGCTGGCCCAATGCTCGGATAGGTCATTTGCGCAGAGGGACCGACTTCTTTGGCACCCCCTGCTTCCTGCTCTGCAGCTTCTTCTGCTCTTGCAGGTGCTGAGGCCGTCTGCTCCCTTGACTTCCTCTTCTCACCTGCTCGGCCATCACTCTTTCCTTCCGGGTCCATGGCCCGGCTTGCAAGAAGCTGTTCAAGCAAGCCCTTCATCTCGTCGTTCTTGGCAATCGCCAAGGGCGTTAGGCCTTTTGTGTTCTCAGCTGTGAGCGCCCCAGGCCACCGCCGAGCCAGGAGTCGTGCGATAGCTACGTGACCACCCTGCGCCGCAAAGTGCAGCGACGTCATTCCCTTGCGATTTGCGGCGCTGGCCTTGGCGCCGCCTGCGAGCAGCATCCGCACGGCATCGACGTGGCCCTTCTGCGCCGCAAAGTGGAGAGATGACATCTCGTCGGTTGCCGTCAGGCCCACAACGGCACCGTTCTGGCAGAGCAGCTCTACCATGGCCGCGTGCCCCGCCCAGGCCGCCAGATGGAGACTGCCGCAAGCCACCCTTAGGTCAAGAAAATTGACTCAATGAACGTCCTCCACCATGACCAGTACGGCCTAAAGACTGGGGAAAAGTCCTGAGAGACCCAGGACAGAAGTGCAAGCAAGTCTCCAGCACAACAGCGGCGAAGCAACAGTGACCGCCAACAAGAGCAAGTCTTGCCTATCTTAGTGCGCAGCAGGGGCAGATAGCTTGACAATGTCGGCTCATGCTGCGAACTTGTTTCTCAAGCGCCAATGCCTGCAACCGAGACTGGCAGCTGCGACCAGCCGGCAACGAGCCCAGCGGCCCGAGAGCGGATACGGCGTTCGGTTGAGGCTGTCCCTGGCGTTCACGTCGCCACCCTCGGCCAGCAGGCGCCGAGCCTCAGCCTCATCGCCAACGCGAGCTGCTGCATGCAGCTCCATCCCCGCTGGCGAGGGCAGGCGCTGCAATGGCTGGCAGCAAGCGCTAGCTTGTCCGGATCCTCATCAGCGGCTTGGCGCTGGCAGGCGCGAGCGCGGGGGCCGGCCCCGATGCCTGGCCCGCTTGCACGCTGAGAGCCTGTAGAGCTCGTTGCTTGCTGTGTGGTGCACGCAAGAAGAAACCCCAGCAGACTCGCGAGGAGCAGAGCCCGCAGTGAGACGCCGCCCGCCGCTCCGGCTGCACTGCGGCCTCAGCGGCTGAGCTCAGGAAGACTTTGAGAAGCGGCAAACGCAGCCAGAGGCGCTTACGAAGGTTGGGGCGGGAAGTAGGGGAATAGGCGTTGAGCGGGCCGACGGGGCGACGAGAAGGGGCGGCCCTTTCAATTTAGGTGAATGTGGCTGTAACCGCTCTTCCACAACGGGGACCAATGGCTGTGATAAGAAGTCTCAGTCTTGTTAAGGGGCAGAGAAGTTAGTCGCGTAATTGACACAAACAAAGGCCACATGGCCAAGTACAAAGGCAAGCATATCTCAAGACGTACATCACCTACAGCAGATTGACCCGCTCAGTAAGCACTGGTCAATACATAACGATCGCTAATCGATGCCTGAATACTAGATGTTAGATACGAAGCCCTTCTGACACCAACTAGAGCTCGCCCAGCTTTCTGGTGCAAAGCATTAGCCTGAGCACGCTGCAAATAGGCCGAAACTCGTCGTCGCAAGAACGACAGATATGCAGCTGGCAAGCCCATCTCAGCCGGAAAAACATCTAGCACGTCGTGCATAACCTAGATTGGCAATATTCCGAAGGAGAGTATGGAGACGAGGACCTAAACAGCCAAAGGTGTCTACTGCAGCTGGCAGGAGCTGACCGCAATGGGGGTAATCGAAGTAGTGCTGCAACTTTCTTTATTCTGCACTGCCCACGGCGTGGCAAGCGATGTGCGTCGATGCTGGACCTTCATAAGATTCCGTAACAACAACATCAACCTGTTGAATATTGTAATATGTTGAATCGGCGGGTCGGGGTGGGTGACC
>WELB01000220.1:7199-26712 GCA_009602725.1 Spirogloea muscicola
CGCCGCCCGCGCGGCGCGGCGGCGTGCCCTCCATGGGCGCCGTGCGGGAGCCCGCCGCCCCGCCGTCGGACGACGACGCCGCCGCCGCGGACTTCGATCCCAAGCGGCATGACTTCAGCTTCGCCTTCGACAATGGGGACTTCTCGGACCGCGTCGTCCGGCTGCAGGTCGCCACCAGCTTCGAGGACCAGCTTGACGACTTGCCGCCGCGAGCTCCTCCCGAGGGCGGTGAGGACGCGGCTCCCCCTCTCGAGGGAGCGTGCGGGTCGCCGGGCCACCGCGATGCCGCCTCCTCGGAGCGGGACGCCGACTCGTATCGAGGTGCCGCTCGAACCCCCGACCTGATAATGGCAGGCACTGCGACCTATGCCAATCAAATGACACCATCGACCTGAGCTTCCATCCTCTGACCTGCAGGCTGGGTGACCATCGCAGCAAGTCCGGATCAGGCCAAGGAGCTGCCCGGGAAATCAACGCCCTCTGTCCTCAAGATCGTGGAGCTGCACCTCTCGTCTCCCATACTGGCATCGAAGTCGTCGTTCTTCCGGACATTGTTCACATGCGGCCTCAAGGAGACCGGCAGTGGTGACGTGGTCACGATCAATGTCACGCCCGACGGTCAGTCGAAGCACACGGCTGGTGCCACAGTGACACCATCACTGTAACATATCGGCCTTCTCAGAATATGCTTGTACGAGCGCAGCCCTTTTGCCACCATGTCATTGATCTTATTAATGGTCATACTGAGCTCACTGTGCAGAGGAAGAACCTGTGATTGAGTTGCTCCGCTTCATCTACACAGGTCAGCTCTTTGACACTCATGTTGTGCCAAGCAAGAGCTCACAAAGAATCTGGGAATCCTTTGCAGGAATAGACAGACTGGATTTTCCCTGCAAGATTTGCAACTGGGCTGCTCCTCCAATGTGGAGCTTACAGCCTGCACCTTGTCTTTCACAGAATAGTTGCCCGAGATGTACATAGTAGCTCATGCAGTCCAACATCACAGCTTATAAGACCACCTTTGCATATGCCATACGCAGGAGAAATGCCGGAGACTCTGAGTGACCCAGAAGACATTATCCAGATGTTCATGGTCGCTGATAAATTTGGAGTCAGCGAGTGCATGAGGATATGTCTCGACAGGCTGAGCAGTGTGCCACTTACAGTAGCAACAAGCTGCCTGTATCTTGACCTATCGGAGAATATGCACCATCACAGGTCTGAAAGGTCTCTTCTTGTAAATGTGCAGATGCTTGAATAGCACAGTATACCTCCTTGCCATATTTGCGGTTTCCTGCATAGCACATGTATGTAGAGAGTCTGAAAGGAGACCGAAGTAGATGCAGGAAGATAAGTAGAGCAGACGACAGGGCTACAACTAGCACAGTGCCGTTGCTCGCAAGCGGGAATACTGATGCTGACTTGATAGAGGGTACTCACAGGGGCGTGGCACAGCTATTGGAAAAGAGCAGTAAGTTCCTTGTGGATCACTTCCGGGATCTTGAGAAAGTACATAAAGAGGCAGATTTCCTGGACCTGCCAAAGATTGGCATTAAGGTCAGACTGATGTCATCTGTCAATAACAGCCCTAGCGCTTGGAGGTTAATGGATCCCTACTTTGCTTGTTGCTGGCGAGTACTGCCAGTACTGACTATATATTGCAACCTGTCGTACCAAGTGGTGATCTGAGCCTGCTGGTACTGCTTGGTCCTCTTTTTGCAGACATTGCTGGCAAGTGATGAGTTGAATGTTCGGGACGAGCAGACAGCATTTGCTGCAATGGTGGAGTGGGTCCGTTACAATCACCCAGATGTGGCAGGAAGAAAGGATGTCACTGCTCAACTTGCTGAGCATGTCAGATTCCCCTTGATGACGGGTGAGGAGTTGGAGGAGGTGGTACTCAAGGCTCCAGAAATGGACAGCAAGATCTGTCAAGCCCTTGTTACAGAGGCCGCTTGGTTTCGCTCATATAGGTGGGCTGAGTGAATCCATGGCGCATTCCTTGGTTGGCTTATAGATTGTCTTTCCCCTGAAGTTCATGCCGTTGTTGTTGGTTTCGACAACATCATGAGCATATTTCACCTTCATATTGACAATATCATGAGCATTATCCACCTCCATGCCAAGTAACCGGACACTCCTCTGGTGGGACTGTGCAGCCTTGTTCGGAGATTGCAGCTGATGAATGAGTACGCTCTTCAGCATCGTCGATTCTGGCAACGTCGTTGGAATCGCAACTCTTGCGGCTACGTGTACTTTGACATCCATTTAGAGCGATTCCAGGTACTATCTGCTACCTGAAGTGTACAGATTGAGCATGCTTGATTCTAATTGAGAGAAAGGATAGATGTCAGGGCGCTGTCTCATGTTGGAAGCGACTGAGCTGCCTTCTTAGGCAGTCATACATGATATATTACGCCTTTGTCTGATACTTGGTACTAGATGTTTAAACCGAGGGTGTCTCCAGATAGACATACTTTCAAGCAAGTGCTTTGACACCCTGCCGGCACGAGTAGATAGGCTTTGACCTTTGATTGTGTCCTTCTTGACTTGAAACATGCCATACATGCTGAGGTGTCTTTGCAGGCATTATCTATTGCTGCAACAGTGGAGTCGGCCACCTTTGGGATTGGAGGGAAACGTTTCTATCTTTCAGCACGACATGGTCGGCGGGAGGATGGAACAGAAACTCTTGATATACATTTACATCTTGAAAATAGCCAAAGTGTACACTCTGAGGTTCAGGTAAGAAATCGTTAGAATTGTCTGCAGGACATGACTAAATGAGATGCAAATTGGCCCCTTCACCTATTTGCAAGGTACACGCATGCAAATTCACTCAGCCAGGACAGGTGAAAGCTGTCACCTGTTCTGTATAGTCACTTAAAAAGATTCTCTCTCACACATTCGAGGATGTCTTTCACTTCCAGGTGAGCTTCATCTTCTATGCAAAAAGGTGGCCAGAAGGCCACTACGACTATCTTAGGGACAAAGTGACAAAAGGATTTGGCCGCAATGCAAGCAACTGGGGTTACTCCAATATCTTGGGCAAGCCTTGGTCTGAGGTGGTGCAGGATAACAGTAAGTACTTCAATGACGGGGTAATGTCAGTCTTTGCTGATGTCCGCCTCTTGGAGATTGATACAAGCAAGCGACTGTAGCAACAGAGGCTCCTCCCTCCCCCAAGACTTACTAGTATCACATTGCTATAGGAGTCACCTCTTTGTGGCTCTCTTTGCTGATTGCTGATGCTCCACAAGTCACTAGCATGTGAAAGGTGGGAGTATCATTACTTTATGGAACTATATTGCTTGTATTTTTACCTTAGGGACCAGGATGCTTGTATCAAAGTGCTCATCTCGATGCACTGTGTATCTTCAGTTTTCAATGTCCCCCTTTATAGGACTAGCCAAGCAGCCAAGTGTCTGCTTTTTCCAGTTAGTGCAAGTTGAGTTAAGCTATGTGCGAAGCTATGTGTGTCGTCTGGAATTTGAGCTCACAAGTCAGTCTGGATTTTTGCGCAAAACGAAGTTGCTGCTTGCTATTTCACAGTGTAAGCCACCTCATCTTCGCTCATACTCACGTTATGTAGATAGCCATGACATCTTCAAGGAGTCATACCAGCAGCGCGCCCGCCCTGGCCTGCATTTTGTGCAATGAGGATGGTGCATGGCGAAGTTGGTTTCAATAGAGCTTGATCAGCGTGCCAGAGGCTTGGGCGTCAAGAGCATCAAAGTGAGCAGATGCCCTGTTTCACATGGCCTTGTTGCTGCAGTAGGCCAGGCGGTTGCGCGGTCCAAGCTACTTGCTGTCCTTGGCAAGGCCCACTCTCCCTAGCCATGTCACTACATATTGCTCCCACTAATTGCTGGCCCTGTTGCACACAAGTGAACACCCCAAGAACACAGCTATCCATATTGCATTCTCACCTCACCTCCCATCGCTGTTTGCCTCAATCTGCCGTTAAACAACGATCAAACATCACGGATGCGTGGATGGTTCTTGTTCGCAGTCAATGGCTCTGCAAACAGCAATGTAAGAGTAGGGCTCAAACGAAGCCTCACAACGCTGGGCTGCCAAACTCAGAGCCTCATCAAGAGGGGGCGACGGCTGCGACCCCTTGAATGATGACTGTGCTACAAGTTTCGTGATGGTATTATGCATGCATGGATGAGTGATGGGTGAGGGCGAGGGCTGCTAAGGCGCACGCTACGCTCTTCCGGCGCCATGCTGGGGGCTGCTAAGAGTCGCGGCGGCTCGCGCAGCTCTTCGCTCCGGCGCGCCGCTCGCTCTTACGGCACCCGCAGCACGACTGCTGCGTCGAGGGCCGCCACTGCTGCAGGGGCCACCCTTCCCATCCCGCCAGCGGCTCCTCCAGTTCCTCCCCTGCTCTCAGCTCCAGCGAGTGCAGAGGCCGCCGCAAGCGAGGGTCGCAGCCCTCAGATTGTGCTCACGCCTGTGGCGACCACGACATCAACGTCGACACCGGGGCCCGAG
The DNA here is from genome assembly GCA_009602725.1 of Spirogloea muscicola. Classification (NCBI taxonomy): domain Eukaryota; kingdom Viridiplantae; phylum Streptophyta; class Zygnematophyceae; order Spirogloeales; family Spirogloeaceae; genus Spirogloea; species Spirogloea muscicola. Next base: position 11,697 of record WELB01000220.1, read on the forward strand.
TTCCTTGGCGTAGGAGTGTCTGCGCCTGTCGAGCCAGCCCAGCTGCTTGCGCAACCAAGCTCGGCCACCTAGGATGCAGACTCCGCGACCCCGAACATGGACCTGCGAGTCGGCATTGTCATCAGCCCACCACGACCTCGTGACTCCCCCACCTGGCGGCCACTGAGTGTGTCGGCTCTGCTCCGTCCCTCTCTTCCCCCAGCTCCATCCTTGCACTCTCCAGTACATCCCCCAGTGCCCGCCCCGGAGCCGCCACCGTTGCTCCCTCTACCTCCCCTGTCACCTCTACCTGTGACGCTGCCTGAGCGGGTTGTGGAAAGATGTCATCAAGCTGGAAGCCATCATGGACGTCATCGTCGTCGGCAGAGCCACACTCCTCAAGAGCGCCCAGCCCACACAGGCCTTGGAGCCCCAGACTCGCGGGTCCCCTGTCAGGGCTGCCAGGGCCGTTTCCTCCCGAGAGGGTCGCCACTCCATGCTCGAGCCTGCCAAAACCGCCAGAATTGTGAAGCGCAGGCAGCAGCGTCGCACCTGCCGGGCACAGCCCGTCCTCCACCATCTCCCTCTTCCGAGAGCTGGAATTGGGCAGCCACAGTGGACCTCCTTCCCCTCCTCATCCCCGACGGACTCCACAACCTACGCCACATTCCACAATGGGCACGACGTGGGTGCTGCAAGGTGCTGACACCCATCCTCTCACGCGTGGAAGCTGATCCTCTGGACGAAGCGGCCTGGGCAATGTACCTGCTCTTTCCCAAGCTCGTGCTTGGCCCTCTTCCCTCCTTTGGCGTTGGTGGCCGCAAATGCCTTCAGGACAGATTGGCTCGCTTTGCCAGCGGCAAGTGGGAGGAGCTGGCCCAGCAGCGTGCAGCAGCCGCTCGGGTCGCGCTCTCAGAACGACGTGCACGTGGAGGCACCCGCAACCGACCCTCTCAACAGTCCATGATTGGCAACCTAGCGCGTGCAAGACGCTTTGGCAGAGCAGGAGAGCTCTCTCGAGCGGCTCAGGCCCTCTGTCCCGACCCCTTGGCAGCCAACAATGATGCCACTGAGGCTACCTTGCGCCAGCTGCATCCTGCCCCTCAGAACCCTCTTGAGCCCTGGGTTGGCTAGCTCCCCACTCCTCTTGCACTCTCAGCAGAGGCGCTCCGCACGGCCCTCACCAAAGGCCCCCGAACGGTGTTTGGAGGCCCTTCTGGATGGCTCTTCGAGCACCTACGGGACATCCTCCAAAATGGAGACGAAAGAAGCTTCGCCCTGCTCCTCTCCACCTGCCGGCACATCACCAGAGCCACCGCTCCCCCGCGCATCGCCGACACTCTCAACTCCAGCCACCTGCTGGCTCTGACCAAGCCGTCAGGTGGTGTGAGGCCCATCGCCATGACCGAAGTCATCATGCGGCTGGTGACCAAGGCTTTGTGCGGCGAGCAAAAGTCCCGGCTGTCCACCCATTTTTCACCCCACCAGTTTGGTGCTGGCATGTCCTGCGGGGCAGAGGCCCTCGTCCACGGGATCCGTGCAGCACTGGATGTCAACCCATCACACATGGTCCTTGGACTGGACATAGACAACGCATTCAACACTGTGGAGCGCAGCGCCATCATGGAGGAGCTGCGTGATCATTTCCCGTCCTTGATTTCATATTTCCTCATGGCCTATGGCCGGCCAGGGCTGCTGTGGTGTTCCGAGGAGTCTTGTACGACCTTATGGTCCACAACTAGCACATGCCAGAGAGATCCCCTCAGCCCCATACTTTTCGCCTCAGCACATTCCCGGGCACTGAGACGCACCCAGAGCCTGCACCCCAACCTCCTCTTCCCGTCCTACGCCGATGACACACATATCGTCGGCCCACCATCAATAATCATGGCGGCTTATCCCCTGCTCGTACACGAACTGAGCACAATGGTCCTGCGGGTTTGCCCCACCAAGAACGTGGCATGGTCACCACACGGCCTCCCCACCAACCTCCAGCTCCCACCAGGCTGCCAGACCCCTGCCAATGGGCTGGCTGCTCCCCATGGCGCTCCATCCCACGTTGCGGAGGACTTACGTGAACGTCTGCAGCAACACCTTGCCCCCCTTCCCTCCCTTCCTCTCCTCGGAGATCCGCAGCTGGCGCTGGCCATCCTTACTCGCTGCATTGGTCAACGAGCTGGCTACCTGCAGCGAACAGTCGCCCCAACGGACATGGTGGGCGAGCTGTACAAGGAGTTCGACACCTTCCTCCTGCAAACCCTGGCTTCCCTGATTTAACACCCATCCTTCCCCTCACCCTCATCCTCCCTGCAGGCATCCCTTCCCACACAAATGGGCGGCCTGAATTGCCCGGTCACTTGTACAGACTGCGCAGGCAGCCTTTCTCGGTTGCTGGCACCAGGTTGCCTCCTTTCTTCCCTTGCGCTTCCCTTGCCTGGCCGGCCCTGCAGCCGAGGTGGAGGCAGGCTCCTTGGCATTCCAAGTGCAATCGAGGAGCATCCGGGAGTCAGCACTCTGCTCCTTTTCCTCCCTACAAACCCTCCTCACCCCCTTCTCAGCGCTTGCTCAAGCACCAGACAAAGCGGCACAGCCTGCACTTCCAGGAGCCTAGCATCTCTGATCTGCGGCTGCTTAGCAGGGGTTACTGAGTGATTCGTAGCTTCTTTGTTCTCTTTGTTTCTTTGTGTGCTTGTTTTTCTTAGCGCTTCTTTCTTCTTTCCTTAGCGCTTCCCCTGGCCCCCTTCTCGTACTCTGTTCATTCTTTTTTAGGCTGGCTTTTCCAGCCCCTATTCTTCCGTCTTCCGTATGCGTTTGGCCGTCTCGATGCAGCGGTCCCTTGCCTTCGCTGTTCACTTGCGCGCAGGCCGGGCTTTGGCGGCGGCCTCCGGCTTCCGTCAGGGCGACGTCTGTCAGCCAGCTAGCCACTCGGACTTGCATCTCCTGACTAGAGGTTACTGAGCGTTCCCTGGCTGATGTCTTAGTCTTAGTCGTTCGCACTCAGGCTTGAATGAAGCGCGGCCAGATTGACTGGTGGCTGGGAAAGGCCAGCCCAAAGAAATGGACAAGGTCTGAGGGAGCCTGAGTGCGAACGACTAGGACTAAAACATCAGCCAGGGAGCGCTCAGTAACCTCTAGTCAGGAGATGCAAGTCCGAGTAGCTAGCTGGCTGAAAGACGTCGCCCTGACGGAAGCCGGAGGCCGCCGCCAAAGCTCGGCCTGCGCGCAAGTGAACCGCGAAGGCGAGGGACCGCTGCATCGAGACGGCCAAACGCATACGGAACACCTGAGCGAGGGACCCGGCGACGTTGAAGCCGGGCTGGTCGCCCTGCTGCCCGAGGCGGCGGGCCGCTGCACGCCGAGCCAGGCGGTGGAGCAAGTCAAGCCATTTCGAGCCAAAGGCTCCGTGCACGTCGACTGCCAGTGAAACGAACTCGTCTCCCACCGGGTGATCCGAGTACTTCCGTTCCTTGTCGCCCGCCGCTTGGCTGACTGCGCAGCCCGCCTCCTCCGACGAGCGCTTTGCGCTGCTGGAAACGAAGCTGTCGGTTGTGACGACGTCTGCGATGAGCCGAGGCTCCCTCAGACCTTGTCCATTCCTTTCAACGTGCAGGGCGTGCTCTAAGTCGGGCCTCCGGCTTTCGTGGCGGCGCTCCAGCTCCCCAGATTAGCTTGTCAGATTTGTTTGTGCTCACCCGTGGGTACTAATGTCATCTTAGGTACCTTAGATTAGGTCTCCGTGTTATGTAGCATTGTTTAGTCTGCACTCGCCTCTGCCTGAACAATGTATTGGCTTGAATTGGCCTCCCTTTCAATTCATGCGCCCCGCGCGCCTTCTCTCTCTTTAGGCTGGCCTTTTCCAGCCCCTATCCTCAATGGGCGAGCCCTTTCTTTTCCAGCCACCAGTCAATCTGGCCGCGCTTCTTCTATTCTCATTGGGCGAGCACTGTCTTCTCTTTCCAGCCCGTATCCTTAATGGGCGAGCACTTCCTTCTTCACCACGGAAGCCGTTAGCCTGGCCTGAAGCACGCCCAGCACGCTGGTGTATCGCGAGTGCCTGGGCGAGAAAGAGCTCGCCTGTAGAGAAGAGGAGCTGGCAAAGCCAGCCCAAAAGGAATGGACAATGTCCAAAAACCAAGAAAGAGAGAGAAGGCGCGCGGGGCGCATGAATTGAAAGGGAGGCCAATTCAAGCCAATACATTGTTCAGGCAGAGTCGAGTGCAGAAAGAAGTGAGAGAGAGGTCGGCCAACTGCGTCCACCCCAAGCGCCGTCTGTCAGCATTCGCGCCAGCGCCGAGGCGGCCCCCCCCTTCCGCCCCTATACCCTACTCGAGAACATAGCGAGTCTGGGATATGCACGACGCGAGGATATGCTCCCCAGCCCAGATGGGTATGCCGGCAGCCTATCTGTCATTTCTGCGTCGTCGAGTGTCAACCTGTCTGCAACGAGCTCAGGCGTATGCTCTGCATCAGAAAGCTGGTCGAGCCTTAGCTGCTGGCGCAAGAGCTAGTCAAATGCCGTCCGGTATTCGAGCGTCAGCTAGCGACCTCTATGTGCTGACTCGTGGTTACTGAGCGGGTCAGCTTAGCAGCAGGTGACGTACATTTGTCCAATATGCTTGCCTTTGTACTTGTACTTGTACTTTCCCCAAGTTAGCTTGTCAGATTTGTTTGTGCTCACCCGTGGGTACTAATGTCATCTTAGGTACCTTAGATTAGGTCTCCGTATTATGTAGCATTGTTTAGTCTGCACTCGACTCTGCCTGAACAATGTATTGGCTTGAATTGGCCTCCCTTTCAATTCATGCGCCCCGCGCGCCTTCTCTCTCTCTCTCTCTCACTTGGCCACACATGGCCTCCCCATCTCTTAATATACACGCATTTCCGCGGGCCGGCGCCGCGGCGAGGCGCGGCGCCGCGGCGGCGGCGGCGCCATGTTGCGCGCGGCGGTGCTGCGCGAGTCGGCGCCCGCGGTGCTGGTGCTGGCCGCGCCCGGCGCCGACGCCGCCTGCGCCAAAAATGGCGGCCTCTCCTTTGCCGACCTCCTCCGGCCCTACTCTGCGCTGCCGCCCGTCAACGGTAACCCTGCTCCCCCTCCTGCGCCGCCACCGTCGCAGTAACGCCCTCACAGCACTGAAGTCCTCACGGCGGCCTCGCCTCGGCCCCGGAAGCGCCACTTATTCCATGCCGCTGTTGACGCAGTACCGGTGCGGACCGCCAGCGACCAGCCTTACCGGCTGCAGCACTTCCAGCTGCGCATTTTCGAGGCCTCGGAAGTGCGGCAGCCCGCCACCGCAGTGAGTCTCCGCGCACTCGGCTGGCTCGCTGGCTGTGCCAGGCTGCAGCTCATGTAGCGAGGTCTTCGCAAGCGCAGCTTCGCTGTGTGGGGTGTCTGGCCGCAGCTCATCTCGTTCGGCCTCGTCCTCAGTGTAGCTACCACCGTCACGTCGTGATGGCATTCCGCTCGGTGCCTTTGGCACCTCTCGTGCTTCTGCAGGGCTAGGCTCACTGCAGCAGCTTGCCTTGCCGTCTTCGCTCATTTGACCAGGATGCAGAGGCGTACCTCACCCAGCTTGTCACAAGCTCCAGCGAGGCGGCCGATGTCGAGCTCACAGGAGACCCCCGCGACGTGCAGGCTGTGCTATCCAGTGAGTAGTCCATTGTCTCTTCACACCTTTCTTGCCTGACGTAGTGAAATTGTGGTCCTGCATCAGGAGACTACTTCGTGACTCAGTGTAAGACCAGATTCGGGGTTTCCATTGCAACTCTTAAAGACGTTTGAGAGGGGTTGCTTGAGTTGGCCAAACTCATGACACAACTCGTGAAGGCCTCGAAAAATAGCTTCAGCCTACGAGGAACTCTGCTTTGGCTTTATGCCTATGGAAGTTGTCCAGGAACAGCTAGTTAGACGCCTCTTGGTCAGCCTGCACATGACTTCTGTTAAACGATACGATTTGCTTGTTTGCAGTGGCTAAGTCAGAATCAGAGTCGTCATGGTATCAACGCTACTGCCAGGAATATATACGCACATTGTACTTCTCTGAGCACGAGGCCCTCAATCATCCAGTGGCTTGTGAGTGACCGCTTTGTTCATCTTCCCAGCGGCTCAGCAAGGATGTGGACTGCTCAAGCAGCTGCAGTTGCATGACTCTACTGTGTCAGTGGACTTGACCCTCTGCGTGCATCTGTCGTGGGCACATAATTGTGCTTTGTGGCCTGATGTGGTTCGGGTGACCTGTGCTTGCCCTGGGCAGGCCTTCTGGTCGTACCTTCCACGGACAAGGACCCCATTAACGCTTTTGTGGATCTCTACAACACTGAGCACCTGCCTGCACTCTTCAACGAGGGAGCGATGGACCCGAAGATACACAAACATTTTGTGCTACTCCACGACATGCACAGTGGTCCCAGTACACGGTATGGCGTACGATTGTGCACATACAGAACGCACAAATTCAAGATCCTTCAATTGTTGCCGCAGAATGGGAATGTGACTTTTCACTATCACCAGGCCAAGCTTGAGCATTGCATCCTTTGCCCATGGGCAAAAGATTACCCTTGCCTCATTTACTGTTTTGCGCCATTGTGTACCACCAACGTAATTGCTTGGCAAGCAGCCTGCTCGATGCTATTTAGTGTAACGCTCATCATCAAATAAGTGGTTGTCCACTGCTCAAATAGGGCTGAGGAGATTATAAGCGAGATGAAGGGCACGCTTGGAGCCAACAATTGTCACTTGCTCAGAATCAACTCTCGTCCTGCTGATGAAGCTGAGCCTCAAGCAGATATTTGGTCGAGCCATCGATTGACAGTTCTCAATCTCCCAATGGAGGAGAAGGTGACTCCTAAGGCTTGGCGCCTTCTTTAGGCAAATCGCCTGTCAAATTTACAATGTGAAAGTGTGTGCAAAGCTGGGACTTCGAGAACACAGAATCTTCGATAGGTGCAAATCATGTATGTCAATCTAGGCTGTATTTTTGCAGAGTGGTTTGACGGTCCCAGTCAACTATATTGCTGTTGGCAGATGGAAACCACGCCAGCTGGGCAGCTTCGAGGCCAATACCTTAATCCAAATGACTTGAGACAGGTGCATGAAGCCTTTGAAGACAGCAGCAATTCGCTCAAGTACAGCGATGCCCCTCAGCATCACACTTTTTCTCTCTTACTGCATGTGCTGCAAATGCTTGTCTATCAGCAGGAGCAGAAGTTGTACCAAAGGATCTTATGAGTGGCTGATTGTGCTTCAAGTATCACTTTCCCCTGCAGCTGCAGGAGTTTGTATCTGAGCTCGCCGTGAAGCAGATCATACCATATATGGAGCTCAAGATTCGCAACCTCAACCAGCATGTGCGGCGTACTCCAGCCTCGGCACCTAGCTGGCAGAAACTTCTCTTAGAAACTTCTATGCAACATACAGGCACATATACACACACATGCGTGCACACAACTGCATGCAGAAACACCTGTGCAATGACACACACACGTACGCCTATACACTCGGGAACACACACACGCACGCACCCACACACTTGCATACGCACACACACAGAGAGGGGAAGGGAGGGCGAGGAGAGGGTGGGTGGGTGGGGGTTTTGGGGAAACCCCCTTTGCCGGCTGGGATATGAGATGCCACTGCATTATGGAGCTGATTATGCTTTGGGAATGATGTTCAGGTCTCGGCAGCGAGGAAGGGCTTGAGAAACCAGCTGAAAAGCCTGTGGTTTCGGAAAGGCAAAGATGAACCTCAAGTCTCCCCCAATAGCTCCAGCACGTGAGTTGTCTTTCCGCCTGTCCTTGAGGGGCCGACAGGCTTCTATACAGGCGCAGATGCTTGCTTGCTAGACCTTCAACTCAAGGCCCAGGCCAAGGACTTAAATCCTTGCTAGTGGTGATTGAACAGCTACTCCTACGGAAGTATGGAGCAGCAAATTCGGGTCTTGTCGGACTACTCTTTCATGCTTCAGGACTACGAGCTTGCGCTCTCCAATTACCGCCTCTTGGTGGGAGATTTTCGTCAAGATAAAGCGTGGAAGAGATTTGCTGGTGTCCAGGTACTTAAGCCTAGCTTGCTGGTGTCTCAAGTCAGGAGTGGGCATCAAATGTTGATCTGTCTGCCTGCAATACTTAGCTTCAAGTTGCATCCAAAACATGATCGATCCAGTGCACCGTCTTCTTGTTGATGTGAGCAGGAGATGATTGGACTTTGCTTATACATGTTGGACCAGTCTCGGCGGGAGGCAGAGTCCTGCCTAGAAACGGCCTACAATCATTACCAGGTGCAAGCAGCCCCCATGATGTCTTTTACCTCATGTACGATATATTGTTGCCTTTCCATCCTCCACCAGTGGGCTGAAGTTTCCCACTCTCTATCATGGCAACTTTGACAATCAGTGCTTGTGGCTCTGGAGACTGTTACAGAGGTCTGGATCAGGTGGTACTAGGTTTGCAATGCGGACTGCAATGTGGCTGGTTGAAATGCACAAAGACCGTGGTCAATTTCGAGAAGCTGCCCAGACTCTCATGCGTGCTTCATTAGAGGTTGGACCTTCATCCTGACTTTGCAGTATTGCCTAAAGTATTTTGAAGTGCTAGTGTTGCTTTGCCTTATTCAATTGTATCAAGGCTTCTCTGCATGTTCTGCTTTCACAAAGTTATCTAACACAGTACAGTATGTGCTGGATCAGGAGACCAACCTCAGAGCAGGCATTCTACTTGAGCAGGCGGCTTACTGTTTCTTGCGAGCCACACCACCAATGATACGGAAGTACGGGTTTCACATGGTACTTGCTGGCAATCGCTACAATCTCTGCGGCCAGGTCAGCAACAGTCATGGCCACTAATGTGTCATTTTCTCACTTCTCAATCTTGATCTACAATCAATATTTGGTGTTGATCAACTTAATTATCCTGTGTGCTTGTTACCTAGCAAGGAGCAGTCCATGTTGCTCTTAGTAGGCCCCTCAGTGCACAGGCTCCTGCAATCAGGTTGGCCAGAAGTACATAGGTGGTTGATCAGGAACTTTGTTCCTTTCAGCGCAAGCATGCTGCCCGAGCGTACACCTATGTGCTAGGTAATTATAAAGGTTTGGGCTGGCTTTTCATCAGCGATCACTGCAACTTCACGCTCGGAAGGTCTGTTTACAGTTGCAGATATTTTCTCATAACAGGCTGTGAGTCATATGCATGATTGAGCTGACAAGTATCTGACGAACATGCGAATAGTATCAGTGTAAGATGGTACTTAATATGGCACACCATAATCACATGACAGGTTGGCAGCGCACCTAGGGGATTATCGAGGTGCCTTGAAATTCTTCATGCAGTTATTGGACTGCAGTCACCAATCTGCTAGCACGCAGTCTACATTTCTTAGGGAGTTTCTCTATGTAGTGCAGGTATGAGATAAACCTGTATGTGCAGTTATTTTCAGTTTATAGTGTCGTTGTCCTTCTTGCAGTCTGCTCCTGATTTATAATCATTATGATGTCGAGGGAGCCCCACTGGTCCTCTAGTCTCCCCCTCACAATATGCGACTGTCATTGGCAGTCATTGGACCTAGAGGAGGAATCTCTTGTGGCACTCTCGTTGCCAAGAGTCACTGCAGAGAAGGTCTACGTGCAGTCGGAAGGCATTCGGACCTTTTCCAATGCAGCAGCGGTATGCAAGTCACTAGCTTATATTACTTTGGCTTTTGGCATTGTTGCAGGTCATCTTGGCCTCTTGAATTCGTCGGGTCTCAATGCTCAGGTCAGGTGCCCTGCTTAGACTACTTAAGTGTCTGAACTCACTTCATTCCGCTGCTGGATCCTGGCAAACAAATCCCAGGGTGCACAAAGCCCTTCAGCTTGGAACCGCTTGGAGGAAGGGCTTGTGCCCGCTGTTGCAGCAATGGTGACGCCGACCTGGCTGGATGGACCAGCCTTTAATGATACCACAGGCGGCGCAGCATATGCATTGACCACTAACACCTGCGTGTCTGGAGGTGAGCTGGAACAGTTGAGCTGGAAGAGATCTGGGAATTGGTTGCTGTGTCATGTTATACCTAAGCAACTCACATATGAGATGTATATCACAAAATTGGAGCCAGCGTCCACTTGCATGGGCCGAGCATGCCTTGGCTGCTCTACTTCCTTGCTACAGATCCAGGCCTGCAGGAAGCTCGTAATTCTTCCTGTGTGTAGGTTGACTTGGCCACTGCAAATTGACTGTAAGTTGTGGTCTTGCAGAAGAGATAAGTGTCGATGTAGAGTTCTCAAACCCTTTGCTCATCGATCTTCATGTCAGTGAAGTACAGCTTAAGTGGGACTTCACACCCACATGTGCTACGGTGTCGACTGGCCAAGGTGAAAATAAGAGTAGTCTGCTCTGTACTGCCTACTCGAGATCATCAGCTGTGCTTCTTCATACTACTGACATGGCAACCGTCACTCACTAACTTAGGCAGAGTACCTGTTGTGAAATAAATTCATTTGCAGGAGTGGCCCGCACTGTTAGCACACCAAGTTTGGAGCATCTGGGTGCAGAAGTCAGGACGCGAATGAAGTTGTCATCTGGGTGAAGCACCTAACCATCTGCACCATCATCTTGTCTTTAAGTGCATCTGTGCATTGTGTATGATGTTGCACGTGCTTGCTTGTAGTTGCCGCCAACTCAAATTGTATGTTGCTGCCAAATTACCTTGATATCTGCAGGCGCGGATCTAGCATGTCCGACTTCATGATGGCTGACGTAGCAGAGGTTGAGAAAGCTGAGGCTTTCGAGCAGGGCAACGGGCATGTAGAGCAATCAGAGCAGCTAGATGGCGAGGACTCTCCATCATGCTCTGCTGAGGACTTGTCCTTCATCCTCAAGCCGACAGAACAAGTCATTGTACGCTCATTCTGACATTCTGTCGCAGTGTATGTGCATCTTGAACACTGACATGCTGCCAGTGCTTGAGTTATGAGATTGCGCTTCCTGTGGTACCTGAAGGTCCGCCTGCGAATGAGAGCCCATAAGGCCGGGACGCTACAAGTAAAAGGGGTGAGGTGGATGCTGAGTGGCATCGCCCGTGGCAGTCAAGATTTCAGAACAAAGGCTCCGCGCAAGAAGCGCCCCAAAGGGGGCGGAAGAGAGCCAGTCATTCCTCCCCATCTCCGGCTGACTTTCCTTGTCATTCCGGTAAGAGCAGGCCTCCCTCCCTCTGTCCTCGACTGTAGGTAGAACCGTGTATCTTCGATCAACAAAGCAAATGGTGATATATGTGTGGGCTTTGGGCTGTGTATGCAGCCAATGCCGAGGCTCGGGGTGGAGGTCCACAGGCTCCCTGAGCGAGCAGCAGAGGGCGAGCTTCATTGTGCAACTCTTGAGCTTTTCAACAGCTCCTCTGTGCCTCTCAAGGTACAAGCTTAGAAGTGTTCATGTTTGAATTGCTGGTATTTGCATGTTGCTGTTGACACCTCTTGTCTCTACAATTTACAAAAAGGCTCGAGCAGCATGCAACAGAAGTAGCTTCTCACAATCTTTCTGGTGGCCATCCTGCAGGCTCTACGGGTGAAGACAAGCCATCCGCAAGTTGTCATGGCTGGCCAAGCAACCGACCTGAATGTCCAGGTTCCAGCCCACTTCGAAGTAACTCCAAATGGCGACCATGGCAATCCTTGGCCTGACCAGAACAATGGCATGTTCACGTTCTTCCAGGTATTGCACAATACATGGACCATGTGGCCACTTGTGTGAACACACAAAAGCATTGTGACATTAAGAAGCGCTCTTTTTGCTCCAGGACGTCACACTCTTGGGCAGATCCAAGCTGCAGTGGCCCGTATGGCTGCACCTCCGGGGTACAGGAGACATCATTGTCAACCTGGTCTTTTATTACGAGCCCGACGTGCCGAGCACTACCATGCCCTTCCGCACTCTGTGTGTCAGCTTCCAGCTTCAGGTCACATTTCTGTCCACTTTCCTTAATTATTCATCTGGAGGGAGCCTTGTCTTGCATGTCCCATGGGCTGTCCAAAGCTGATTCAGAGGCTGCTTCACTCTTACCAGATTGTTCCAAGCATGAAAATGGGGCTCCAGATCAGGCCCAGCCCAAGCCAGCTAGCAAACAGCATCATGCGGCTGGACATTGAGAATGTCCATGCCACGGAGAGCTTCTGGCTACGACAGGTGTCCCTTGTGGGGGCTGCGTGGAAGCTCACCCCACTGCTTCCACCTGGTGCTGAGAAAGGAGCAGCATTCTTGGTCGCGAGCGTGTCTCCGCCGCAGCTCCTTTCGCCGTCCCAAGCAACGTCCCTCTTCTTCCATGTGCAGGTTATAAACATGAGCCCTCGTTTTATGCACACAGGGTGTGTTGTTCTAGAAAGCCCCTAAATGTCATTACCCTTGTTTGAGAAAGAGCTACTTGACGTTGTGCGTGTTGCAGATTGACAATAGACAGGAAGAGAGGAAAGCACTGGTAAGCAATGCAGCACTTGGCAAGGAGGCTGTGCTTGATGTGAGTCGTCAGCCATTGTACAACTTCCATTGCCAGGAGCGCTCAGTGCTGCCGGCTAAGGTGAGTTCTAAGTGACATTCTAAGTGAAATGCGATTCTAAGTGAAATGCGCCTTTGCAACAGAAAGTCTCAGCGAAGGTGCAATGAGAGTTGCTTGAGCATTTGATATGCAGGGCAACCGTTCTTGCTCGGAACCAGACGTGGTCGTTGTGTGGGAGCATGCTGTAAGAAGCCCAGCAGGGGAGGGTTCAGCACCTTCTGTGCTGCAAATTGGGACGCATCACCTCTGTGATCAGAGGTCGGGCATGCGAAACCAGAGCTCAAGCGGGGGGCCTTTTGCATTGCTGGGATGTACATGTGCATCAACTTATACGCCACTGCTTTTGCTCCGTCATTGCTGTGGCAGTATTGTCTCATGCACCTGCAAGTGGCCTCTCCGTCTACAGATGCTTCTGGCTGAACGACACTTTTATGCAGGCTAGATAGATGTTTGGTCTATTCATGTATGCACACAATTCAAGGTGTGCAGTTCCTCAGCTGCGCTTGTGGCCGCTGTCCAGATTCAGTACAGGGCAACCTGTGAGATGGGCGGTGCAAGGGCCGTCAATCATCCAACATGACTTTGCATCCCAAAGGATGTGTGAGATAAATATCTCGATCGCTGTGCGTAATTGCTCCACTCACCTGGCATCAGTCAAGGTGGAGACAGTTGACCCAACCGCCAAGGTCTCAGGTGGCGAGCCTGTGGAAGACGCTCAAAGTGTTGACACCGGCATCTGGCACGTCGATGAACTAACCGAAGCCAGTGCAGCTGTCAGCAGCAGCAATAGCAAGATTTACCCTCCCAGTGACAAGTCTATACGAGGGCTTCCCTGCGGCACTTCCCCTTGTAAGTGGTCACTTCCTTGGCACAATAATTGTCGCTGTACTTCCAAGTATATATACGCAATTGAACCCCTGAGCATGACTTGCCTATCTTTGCCGTGCTCCTCATGTCATGACAATCGTTTGTCTGCAGCTGGCCGGTACATCTGGACAGGTATGACGAGCACTTGTATTACTGCTCTCGAACCAGGGGCCACAGTCCATGTGCCACTCCGAGCGGCTGTGTATGCCAATGGGGTGTACGACCTGTCCGCATATACATTGTCGTGGCGCACCTCACCCTTATCGCTTGGCGACGCTGATCCCCCTGCTGGGGCTCTCCATTCGGAGCACAATGTCCGCTCCACAGCAGCTGACGTTGTCCCTATGGGTGCTGAAAGCGGCAGCGGCATGGGACACCCATTCTTTGTAGCAGTTATCAAGCTCGACTGCAATGTGGAGCAAACAACTTGATTGCTGCTGTTGTAGGGAAATGGATGACATATGGTGTTATATCCCGTCTAGTTGTGTTCACTGCCTGTTAAGCAAACCTGCCTCCACCTTCAGAAACTTGAGCTCGCTGCACAACTCTGCAACAAGGCGTAGCACACCCCACTGAAGGTGATAGATTCTGGTTCTCTGTGCTGCCATCCTTGGGAATGGCAGAAAGTGGTGCCTGCTTCATTCCAAGCACTTCAATCCATGTAGATCTTAAACATTCCTGTACATTCCTTTGGGCTGGCCTCTCACAGCCATTGCCGTAAATTGGAAGAGCTGTTCCTGCTAAAAGTGGTCATTGTAGGCGCAGATAGCTGCGCAATCCTGTGCATGTGAGCTGACAGTGGACCCTGTTGTCCATAAGCCTAGCTGCCGAAATAAACGGTGGGCATCAGCTGCACTGGCTGCGAGTATGCATCAGAAGCTGGGAAGCCCGGCTTGGTTGTCAAGTCCTTGGGGAGCCTGGCGCTCAGCCCACGCGCGGGCTCTCTCCGAGGCCTCTGCCCACCGCCGCCTGCGCGCCTCCTCACGCCTCGCCGTGGCGGCCATCTGGAGCACTATACTCTGCTGGGCTTGTGCCTGCACAGGCAGGCGGGCGGTAGCTCGCATGAGGCCCTCGCCAGCAAAAGTCTGGAAGCATAGTCTGAGCCCCCAAGCCTTCAACCTCCAAGGCTAACTCCTGCATCGTGAGCCCTGGAGACGTTGCATGCGAGAGGTACGACGAGGCCGAGGATCACGCCAACGAGAGGCCCCTTAAACTACACACAGTCCGTCCTGCTCACAGCGGCAAACTGGGCTCGCAGCATCATGCGCTTGCGGTGGTTGCGGCCCTGGACGGCGCCGGCGTTGGGCCTGGACCAGGGGATGGGCTCGCCCTCCGGGATGGCCGGCCGCAGCTCCACGTACGGCACTGCACGGCGGGCGACAGAGCGCCGCCGAATGAGCTCAGCCGGGCCGGCGCAGGCTGGCGACCTCTCCGGGACGCCATGGCTGGCCGCAGTCTGGGGGCTCCCACTTGAGCCAAGCCGAGCAGACTGGGGCCGGGCAAGCCGGAGGTTCCAGCGCGAGCGCCCGCCACAGCGAACAGCGGAGGCGACAGTGGCAGCTGCGGCGGAGAGGGGAGCCAGGCGGGCTTACGAGGCTTGCGGCGGCGCCGCGAGGCGGTGCCGGCGCCGGCGGCGGCGGCGGCGGCGGACGAGGC
>WELB01000220.1:26983-41881 GCA_009602725.1 Spirogloea muscicola
GCCCTGGCCGGCGGCGGCGGCGGCGGCGACGGCGAGGAAGACGATGCGCGGGCGCGGCTGCTGGCGCTGGCGCCCGGGTGGCTGCGCAGCCCGGGCAAGGAGCGCGCGTCGTGGCTCGACGCGCTCATCGCCAAGACCTGGCCCGTCACGCAGCACCTCGTCTTCGACCACATCCTCTGGCCGGTGTGCCGCCCTAAACCCCTAACCCTAACCCCTGAGTAGTCAATCCTGAACCCCAACATCAAGCTTAGAGCCTCAACCCCTAAACCCCTAAACCCTCAAACCCTAAACCCTAATCGCATTGCGATCTCAGCCTCGGGACTCGGATGACCGCCCGATGCCGAGCTCCATGACTTGGACTCCTGAACGTCGCGACCCTACGCTCCGGACCTTAACCCTAATCTCCTAAACCCTAGACACCAAAACGCCTAACTCCAAAACCCCAAACCCTAAGCGCCTGGCTCGCTCACGCACGGCGCCACAGCCTGCCGCGCCCGCCAGAACCTCAAGAACACGTTCCCGCCGGGCGTCACCTTCGAGCTGCGCAGCGTGGACCTGGGCACCCTCCCCCCCCTCCTCCAGTACGTCGAGGTGGGCCCGCCCCCTCCCTTGGCACGGCTGCCTTTCCAAACCCTAAACCCCTGAGCAGGGTAACGTGCTGGCGTTCTGCTTGTCCACCCGTGCCGTTGCCCTCGTCGCACCGTTGCGGGAGTCCTTGGCACCTGTGCCAAGTCCAGGCAGCAGACCACGATGCTCCAGCCCTCGCGGCCGAGCCTCGGGTCCAAGATGCCAACAGGGGCTCAGAAGACCAGGAACTGTTGTCTGAAGCATCTCGCCGAAGCGACACTGCTCGCGCCAACGTCTGGGTGTCTTGGACTGGCGGCTGCGGGAGCAGGTGCTTGAGACGGCGGAAGAGGAGTGCATGATGGAGACAACTTTCATCATGGCGGGCAATGCCAGCATCGTCGGCGACATGTGCTTCCGCGGAGGGCCTAAGCTCCTGGTGCAGATCTGCGAGATCCAGGGCACCTTCGTCGGCCGCACGATTTTGCGGCCGCTCACACCAGAGTTCCCCTGCTTTGCCGCTGCTCATTTCACAATGATGGGTCAGGTCCGTCGCCTCGCAGCCACCACCTCAGCTTGCTGCAGTAGCCACAATTTTGACTCCACCAGCAACAATGGAGATGGCCGCCCTGTCTTTGGTGATGCCAATTCCACTCATTTCTGGTCATCCTGGTCAACGTTGGCCATCCACCGTTGCTTTTCGTTGCAGCCTGAGCTTGACTGCGCGATCAAGGTGTTGGACATGGACGTGATGTGCCTGCCGGGGGTCGACTCTAGGCTGCGCATGGACCTGCGCAATGGCATGTCTGGTCAGGTGGTCTGGCCCCGAAGCTTCCGGTTGGCGCTGCAGGAGCTGCACCTGCGCGGCGAGGCCCCGGAGGGCACACTCGCTGTCGAGGTGCTGCAGGCCCGCGGCCTCCCTGGCTCCCGGCTCCTTGCTGATGTCTTCGTCAAGGTGACCCCCTGGGATGGCACTGTGTACCACCCATGCCATGCTCGTTGCTATTACAGTGGACCGTCACAGCAATGTTGACTGATCTCTTTGACAAAGTTAGTGGCAACCCGGCTCTCAAACTCCTAAATGTCTTGAGAGTCGTGCAGATCTGGATACGGGATGGCCAGGAGGTCAGGACAACCACCCGGACAGGCTCCTGTGACCCACACTTTGGCGAGACGTTGCGTGCCACAGTCAATAATTCTGAGTCGGAAGTCTTGCACCTTGCCATGATGCACCGAGAGTTTTTTAGCACGGACAGGCCAATGGGGGTCGCTGAAGTGTCTCTCTCGCAGCTCGAGCACCGCACGTCCCAGGTAGCTGGAGAGCCAGTAACGCTTCTCGCCGGGCGTAGCCGGCTCCTTAATTATTCCCACTTAAGGGTTTCTCTTGTTGCTTGCTGCCTTCTGTCAGTGCCCTGACTTTGCCCAGATATAAACCCTGGTCAGGCTTCTGGAATTGACATGCAGAAGGTCAGAGGCCTTTGGGTTGTAGATCGTCTGCCGCCTGTTGTTGATCTGCGAGAATCTCGGAGCCGTGAACCTCACTCAAGTATTCTCCCAGGAGCTGCTTCTGGAGCTGCACCCGCCACCCGGCCAGAAGCTTCCCAAGGTCTGCCGGAAGCAGGGGCACGGCAGCCTCCAGGTCAAGCTGACCTTTGAGCAGTTCGAGACGGTGGACCAGTTGTGGCAGCAGGAGCACCCATCACTTGCCAACCCGTTCTTTGGGTCCGGGGAAGCGTCCGGCTCAGGCCTCCTGCTCGTGCACGTCATCGAGGGCCTCAACCTGCAGCTTCCCAAGGGCCACCACCAGAAGGTCTACTGCAAGGTGCACGCAAAGGGCGAGATGCACAAGACAAGGGTGAGTGTTGCCCTTGCTCGCAGAGCTGGCACAGAGAATGTGCAATAAACGCTGACTGCCTAACCATGAGTTACTATAAACCTGAGTGCTGGATGTGCTTGACTAGTAACCGGTGCTAGGATTGCACATTGTGGCTTGCTGCGCAGGCCCAGAAGGGTGTGCAGGACCCCAAGTGGGACGAGGAGTTCGAGTTCCTGCTGGAGCAGCCGCTGGAGGGGCCCATCTCGTTCGAAGTCTACCAGAAGAGCCGCCAGGTGCTCTACCTCGGCGGGCACCGCAGGTGCCTGCTGGGCGAGCTGACTGTGCCGCTGGCGGACGTGGTCGAGAAGGGCCGCCTGGCAGCTGCGCGGCGGGGCGGCGCAGGGCGGCCAGCTGCGCCTGGAGCTCACCTGGCAAGCGCACCACCACACCTCCTCCAACCCCCCTCCTCCCAACAAACCCCCCTCCCTCCTCTCCTCTGTCCTGGGTAACCTCCTCCCCTCCTCCTCCTCTTGGACGGGCGACGACGCCGACGGCTCAGTAGGCTCCCCTCCTTCGATGCCCGACCAGACCTTTGCCTCCAGTGCTGCCAGCTACTTGCTGCCGCTTTTAGGTGTAGGCACACAGAGCACAGCAAGCTTGCACGCCCCAGGTGGGGCGCTTCAGAAGGACCTTGACTGCGATTCTGACAAAGAGTAGGAGAAATGCTGCGGGCTGGCAGACGTGCTCAGCGGGCCACCCAATCTAGGTGGCCGCTAAAGTGGACCTCACTGCTGTCCAATTTACACACATTTCTGATTCTGCTCTGCATTGCCTTATTCTGTCCTCCATTGGGATCCTTGGTACCACAGGCGAAGCCTCCCGCCTAAGTTCTTTGAAGGCCTGGCGAACATTGGTAAGACAGCACTTCAGGAATACAAATGGATGTCCCAGCTCTTCAGGCAACATGCAGCCGCATTCACATTTCCTGGGCCGCCGGAGGCGCATTACTCGAAAGATAGCGGTCTGTACACGTGAATGAGTAAACATACACACGATCATTTCTAGCAGGTCAGTGTGGCTGAGTTCTGAGCACCACCCAGCAGCCACACCGATGCGAGCCACAAACCTGGACGCTTGCTGACCCATTCAAATGGCACAAATTTTCCTTGCACAAATGCTGGAGCAATAATCATACCCAGCCGAAGCAAGCTAAGGCGTCATGACCACATTGGTCAAACATACGACCACATTGGCCGCTTGGCACCTTTGCAGAGGTGCACTGCCATATGTACAGATATGTAGGACAGTATGCAGACTATCTGCTTGCACCTATATGTAGGTGGACTCTCCAACAGTGCTAGCTTGGCATATCTCTACATATGCAAATCCAATCCCAGCTTGACCAAGCCTCGGAAACCATAGAGATTGGGAATGAGATCACGATCAGCAAAGAAAGCCAATAATTAACATTGCAGAAACTTAAGGCAATATCAAAATGCTTGTCATTAGACTACAAGGCTCACAGAGGACCAACTTCGACCAAAAGAGGTGATTGTAGGTGGCAGTTTCATTGCATCAAATCAAATCCCATTGAGAAGCTGACTTCAAAATTTCAACGAGAGTGCACCTCTGCACATCGACTGAAACAGCAGCTCAGTGTGCATACGCAGCTAGTAAGAAGATAGAGCTCCATGCATCCCTTGAGAGGTGAACGCTTTGGCACACAAAGAGCTAGCAAGGTGACAAGCTGCAATGCCTTCTCTCAGTTCCATGCAGGTAAGCTGCCCGAGCAGACCAGAACATGGAGGACTCTATCTGCAGAACTGGGATGGGGTAATAGTCAGAGGAAAGCTGACGACCAACTGTGCACGACGGCAGATATTCTAGTCAAGGCCAAGCAATTATCGTCGTCATCGTGCAGCCACGCTTATGCAGACCAACTTATGCAGACCAACTTCAAATGCAGGAAGTAAATAGAACAGCACTTCCTTCAATCTTAGTCAATTTGTTATCATGCTGCTCCCAGACTTCCACTGTTGAGATAGCTGGGATACAAGAGTAAGCGAGAAAGATGAAACTACAAGGGATGCCGTGTAGTCTACCTCCATCGAACAATGGTCTGACCTCCGCCGACATCAGAGCGTCTAAAGATAGTGGAAGTGGGAGAGAGAGGCCGAGAGAGGAGGAAAGGAGGAGAAGGATTCGGGCAAGAAGGGTTTAGGAAAGCGCTTCGAATTGCTCGACCAGGACAGATAGTGCCATCAGCTGCAGTTGTGGCCGTGCTCAGGTGCGGCCGACGCTCCAGACTCGGATGTGGCCGTCAGTGTAACCACCATACAATGTGCTGCCATCTGAGCTCCAGTTCAAGCTCGTGCAGTATGGAATCTGACCATGGGAGGGGGAGGGGGCAGGGAGCACAACAAAGCACGGAAGTTAGAGGTGACTGCTTGACAGACATCCGTTAGCCATGGCAAAGCACTGCAGGTGATGACACCCAGAAGCCTGACATGTCAAAAAGCCTTTGCAGGGGCCTCTTTCGGTCCACCGGTTGGAGCTAGTGCATGAAGACCAGGCTTGGTGCATCAGCTGCGAGAGAGCAGAGCAGGGCAGCCCACCTGCGCCTTCTTGGAGACAAGCGCGAAGGCCTCAGGGCGCAGCTCGTCCACGATGCTCTTGCTCTCCAGGTCCCAGATCTTGATGCAGCTCTGGGTTGCGGCGCACAGCCAGTAGCGGTTGGGCGAGAAGCAGAGGGAGTGGATGATGTCGCCGGCGTCCAGGGAGTAGAGGCGCTTGCCCTCTGCCAGGTCCCACAGCATGGCCACGCCGTCCTTGCCCCCGGACGCGCACAGGGAGCCGTCCGGCGACACCGTGGTCGTGTTGATGTATCCTGCAGCACGCGGTCGCCGGGTGCAACAAACGGGCGCAGTTAGCTAAACAGCAGCCGCCACTAAAGCAACATAAAACTCAGTGCAGTCCAAGGCCAGGAGGCGAGAGCGGAAATTTTATCGTCCAATTCACAGTGAGAGCAGGAGCTGTCGATCACGTCTTCAAGGCCAACGCTGTAAATATTCAATACATCAATAAAGTACAGCTTACAGAATATGAACAGTTTACAGAATATGATCGAATCAATGATAATGGAGAGAGGCGCTCACCAGTGTGGCCGACGAGGTTGGTGCGGAGCTTGCAGTTGGTGAGGTTCCAGACCTTGACAAGCTTGTCCCAGCCGCCGGAGACGATGATGGGGCTGTTGGGCACGGGCGAGAAGCGGACGCAGCTCACCCACCCGGCGTGCGCCTCCTGGTCCTGGATGGTGTACTTGCACTCGCCCAGCGTGTTCCACAGCTTGATGGTGCGGTCGCGGCTGCCGCTCACGATCTGCCGGTTGTCGGTGCTGAACGCCACCGACAGCACGTCCTTCTGGTGGCCCACGAAGCGCCGCGTCGTCGTGCCCGTGTTCAGGTCCCACAGCCGCAGCGTGCCGTCCCAGCTGCCGCTCAGCGCGAACTGGCCGTCGGAGCTGATCACCACGTCCTGGACGAACCCGCCGTGGCCCGTCAGCCGCCGCTTGGCCACGCCGTAGGACGCCTCGGGGCCCGCGCCGCCCGCGCCGGGGTCCGCGGCGGCCGCGGCGGCGCGCGAAAGCGACCAGACAATGAGCGAGCGGTCGCGCGACGCCGAGAGCAGCGTGTCGCTGTTGTCCAGCGGGCACGCGATGCTCGTCACCCAGTCCGAGTGGCCCTTCAGCACGCCGCGCGCCTGCAGCGTCTCCGCCATGGCGCCGGAAACGGCGGCGACAAATGCGGCAAAGGCGGCAAAAGCGGCAAAGGCCGGCGGCGGCGGCGGTTGTGACGGCGACGGCGACGGTGGCGGCGGCGGCGGCGGCGGCGGCGGAGGTGGGGGGCGGGTTCGGGGTTTAAGGGCACGGAGATGTGCGGGTGGGGTCGCTTTCACACCTGCCGGTGGTGGGCTGGGCTGAGCTGAGCCGGCGATTGAGCCACATCGGACGGCAGGCGGCCGCGCCCGCCACGCCGCGGGGGGCTTTGCGGACTCAAACGGCGGCGGCAACGACGACGGCCGCTGTGACGGCGAGGCCCGCCNCAGCCACCGGCGCCGGCGCCGGCGCTGCCGCCGCCGCGGCGCCGCGGTTCCTGTACGTGCCGGTGCAGAACTCGGAGGAGGAGGTGCAGGTGCCGCTGGACCTGCTGCCCGACCACGTGGACCTCCTGGACCTCCTCAAGGCCGAGCAGGCGCCGCTGGACCTCTGGCTCGTCCTCGCCGTGCGCACCTCCCTCCCCATGCTCTGCCCTCTCCTCGGCCTCGTCCTCCGCCATCGGCTCTCGTCTCCCCCTGACGTCGTTCGCCTGGCTGCGGACCTCTCTTCTTGCCCTGCAGCGCGAGTACTTCAAGCAGGGCCGCATGGACGCCTTCCTGGAGTTCCTCTCCGAGGGCTCCTCCGCAGGTGCGCGCGCGCTCAGCATGCCAAGCCGAATGCGTGCGGAGGTGGTCACCGCGGGCCAGCACTGTCGGCACTCAAGGGGGCGCAGTCCGACGACTGCTGGGCTGATGGGGGCCTGGCTGGCCCTGGCCTCGAGCAGAGGTTGACGACTTCTACAGCGACGTCAAGTACGAGCGCATCGCCATCCTGTACGCCCTGGGTGCTCACCTCACGCACCTGGCCAAGATGGAGCCCCAGCATGCGGACCGCGACCGCCGCTTCATCGACGCCGTGGCGCAGTACACCAAGGCCAGCAGGATCGACCACCTCGATCCTACGCCGTGGACGGGCAGAGGTCAGGAGGTGGCACAGTAGCCCTGCCCCATGGCCTCTCAATGCATGTGCCAGCGGCCCTTCACTCAGCGCCAGGTCTCGGACGCTTGCCGAGCTCTCAGAGACCTGTGAGAACTCGAGAAGAACAAGCCATGCGAGACCAGCACCTGTGTCTGCTGCTGTCGGGCCATTACCGGCTGGCTAGCAGACAATCCTCATAGTATATGATCACAACCGTTCAACGTAGGTCTAGGGTAAAGGGGACCCAGAGGTTGGATCTAAGTTTAGGGTTTGGAGCTTGGGGCCAAGGGGTTCGGCGTAGAGCCCAGGGATTCTTTAGGGTTTAGGTTCACGCTCAAGAAAGTCAAGCTGGAGCTTAATCACTTGTCTTGTCTGAGTGTTGAGCTTTCTCAGGGTCGGCGCTGCTTGCCAAGTGGACGCTGGAGAAGCAGTCTCACATCCTCAAGTCTGAGGAGCAGTCCAAGCTGGAGCTGAAGCACGCCCACGACGCCTTCGGCTTTGGCATGGACGAGGAGCATGACTACGTGCCTGGCCTCCTGGGGCAGGTCTCTCACCACAGCCTCATCAAGTGCGTGGCTGCATGAATAGGGCGTGACATAGCTAGTAATGACAGCATGATGCGTCTCTGCGCTGGTCAGATACTGCGTCAAGGCAGGCTGGCAACTAAGCTAGGTGTAGCACCATGGAGCAGCGTCTGCTCGCTAAGCCTGCGCTTGAGAGGGCCCTTATTTTGGCAATTTGCGGGGGCGTCTTGGGCCAGGCAAGTGTGCACTTCCATAGTGGACGCTACCAGGAAGCTCTGAAGCTCTACAAGGTGCAGTAGCAGCAATGACCAGCAGAGAACCTGCAAGCACATGCAAAGCCAGATTCATTGTGTTGGAATGAGCAGTAAGGTGATGAACGTCCTGCCAAACCGAGGCATACAGGGCCACGCACGGAGCGGCTGATTGATGATGAATGTGGGGCTTCTCTGGCAGAGAGCTCTGAGGCTGAATCCTGGTGGACCCGCAGTCATGCGACTGGGCATTGGCTACTGCCACTGGAGACTGCAATCAGTCAATGCTTCTCGCCATGCAGTACATGCATTGAAGGCCTGTCAGGCATTTGAGCGGGTGTTGCAGGTGCTCTCTTACCCTCTTCTGCATATGGAGTCATTCTGGATCCTGATGTCATTCTGACTCTTCACTCTGTAACCGCTGCCTAACTGTACTCCCTGTCCCTGATTTCCAGCTGGAGTCTGATAACGTGGAGGCTCTTGTTGCCCTTGGCATGCTGGACTTGCAATCGGAGGCTGGTGAGGTATCATCCTTCATTTTGTCCTGTCCAAATTGCAGGACGTTCTAAACATCTTAGAGACCACGACTTGGAGTGTTGCGCTATGGGTTGAGATTGCGAAAGCTGCATCAATGACTGCTGCTGATGGTTGGAAATGACTCAGGCGATGACCGGAGAAGGGGTTTGCAGCGGATGCAGGCTGCATTCCAGGCGTACCCGTACTGCGTGCAGGCTCTGAATCAGTTGGCGAGCCACTACTTCTTCACGGGGCAGCATGCCATGGTGGAGCAACTCATGGAAGCCGCTCTGGCTGCTTCCGACAACTCAGCAACAAAGGCTGAGAGCTACTATCACCTCGCCCGCTCTCTGCACAAGAAGGTGTAGGCAGTAAGCCCCACAATGCCCCTGGAGAGCAGGACACTGCATGTTACCAAGACTCTGGCACATATACAAGAACCTCCACTGTTGTACGGCTGTGCACAAGTTAGGTAAAAGGAGCTGTGCTGATGCCTGCAACTACCAAATGTCATGCTTCCAGGGGGACTATGAGAAGGCGTTTGCATACTATCGAGCAGCAACCCAGGAGGTGAAAGATCCGAAAGATTTCATCCTTCCCTTTTACGGTGAGCACACTTAAAAAGGAATTCGGCTGAGCCCTACCACCTGCTGAGTGAGGTCCTCCTGGACTACTGTATAGCCCCTCTTTGCTGCCTTAATGATCTGGAGCTGTCGTCTTGGCAGGCCTGGGTCAGATGCACTTACGACGTGGTGAAAGCACAGCTGCTCTGGAGAGCTTCAACACAGTTCTTCGATGCGAGCCAGATAATCTGGACGCTCTCAAGGTACAACAGCACTCTTGCACCTCAGACTCCTGCAACCTGATGCGACAGGTCTTGGAGAATGCATGCTGCTTGTGCAGTCACGCAGCAATTATGGGCCAAGCACCAATTTTGAAACAGTATCAGCACTTTTTTGCTCCGTGACTTGCAGGTTGTTGGCTCCATATATGCACAGCAGGGTCTTGACGAGCAAGCCCTTGCCAAGTTCAAGCGCGTGATGGAGCTTGATCCCAAAGCCATCGATGTCAGCCTGCTGCCCTTTGTAATCTTGACGCCCTGTGGATCTTCTTGCTGCCTGAGGTCCTTCCAATACCTCTTACCTGCTGCTGGTGAGGCGTATGATGTGCAGGCCTGGCTGGAGACGGGAGAGTTGCTGGTGAAGTCAGACTTCGGTGCAGCCCTTAAGGCTTTCCAGCGGGTGACTTTCTGAACACTTTTGTTGACCTGTTTATTCCCTCTCTTGTCCAATGAGTTCCGCCTTGCTTGGCGGTGCGAGCATGACAAATCCACTGGCAAAAGGAGACCCTCATTACTGACCAGTACGCCTAAATTTCGGCAGCTTTGATACAAATAGATGATCAATCTGGTAGAGCCCTTCTCGTTGATGGCAGGCCAGGGAGCTCTTGCAGAGCAGAAATCGGCCAGTCCCGTCAGCCCTACTAAATAACATAGGAGTGCTCCTCTATGAGCATCACGAGTACCAGGTACCTCTAAAGGAGCTGCTCATAAAACTGTGGCTAGTCTATTTGAGCATGACCTCTTGCAAAGAGTGCTATATTGATGTCTTCTTGATCCTTTCTAATGTATTTCTGATTTAACAAACTTCCTCATGATCTTCTGTCCTCAGCAAGCAAGAGACGCATTCTTGGAAGCACTGGGGCCAGGCCCGTGGACTGCTGCTACCACAGGGCCAACTTCAAGCGACAGGGCTGAGGAGAAGGAGGATGCTAGTCATATTGAAGAAGTTCCTCTAAAGAAAGTGACGACCATTTTCAATCTGGCGCGGCTACATGAAAAGAGCCATGACCTGGAGCAGGCGCAGAGGCTATACAGGATGATCCTCAGCAAGGTTAGCTTGAAGATGCTGGTACAGCACATAACTTTGGTCTGCCTTGGCAATGGTGGCTTTCATTAGACTTATCATCACTCTACAATGTTCCAATATATTCTGCAGTACCCAAAGTATGTGGACTGCTACCTCCGACTGGGGGTCATAGCATTCGCAAGCAAGCAGATTGTGGAATGCCTTCGCCTGGTAAGTCCCATCTAATACTTCTGGCCATTAATCTGTATCTACTTGTTAGAATCAAGGTCAGCATCACCTCATGCATAGCATGTGCTCATGTTATGCATGGCAGATTGGTGACACTCTCAGGCTTGATGAAAACAACCTGAATGCATTATCGCTGAGAGCCATGATTGAGATGGAGCGCGGAGAGTGGATACAATCCAAAGACACACTTAAGCATATCCTCAAGCTCACGAACAACGATGATGCTCATGCAACAGTGGCTCTGGTGAGGATCCTGTAGCCATGCTGGTCTGATCAGGAGTCTGCCCTACTCTTCACTGTAATTTGAAGTCTACATGTGACTCATATACTTGGCTTCGAGGTTGTGCTGCAGGGCAACTGGAACTATTACACAGCCCTTCGAGAAGGGAAGCATGGGCCAGACCACCTCCTTCTGCACCTGGGCAAGGCTCAAGAGTACTATCACAAGGTTTGCAAGAACAGTCATTTCTTACTGAGGGCCATTATGTCCTTGCACAAGCAATTCTCAGTAATCGTGAGCAGTTTGTGGGTCAGCATCAAGACTCTCACACTCGGCTGTCCTTGCCAGGTGCTCGTGAGGAATCCTGGGAACATTTATGCAGCAAATGGGTTGGCCTGCATTTTTGCCGAGCGGGACCAGATTGACCTCGCGAAGGAACTGCTAACTCAGGTCCGCTTGTTGCTTGCCTGGTTGCTGAAATGTAGATGTGAGCACATGCTTGCAAGCAAAGTCAATGACCAATCCCAGTTGGTCGTATGTGCAGGTACAAGAGGCTGCTGCTGGCAGCAAGGCGCTTGAGATGCCAGAAGTGTGGGTGAATCTGGCCCACTGCCACCTTGCCAAGGGCGACCACACCTTGGCCATCAAGATGGTGAGTCCCCCTCACTTCCCTTTCCTGGAAAAGAGATTTTGATGTGCCTCAATTGTCATTTTGATGTGCCCCAACTCTCAAACTCCGCTTGTACTTGCAGTACGAGAAGTGCATGCAGACTTTCCATCGTGAGGGAGACACGGCCCTGCTCCTCTTCCTGGCCAGAGCTTTCTACGACTCGGAACAGTGGGGGAAGTGCCGAAAGGCCTTGCAGAAGGGCCTACACGCTGCTCCTCACTACCACACACTCCGCTTCAACATTGCAGTCGTGATCCAGAAGTTTGCAACAACCGCACTTCAGAGCACAAACCGCTCTGCGCAGCAGGTCCAAAAACCCCACATGTTGACCCCTGCTGATGCCAGACTTAAGTGGGTTCTGAGTGGTCGATTTGCAATCTCACCCTGGCCGACTCACTTCGGCTTTGTAGGTACGAGATGCAGTAGGCGAGGTAAAGATTGCAATGCGCCTCTTCTCTCAGGTATGTCTTCTATCATCCACTTAGCATATAGCCCAGCCAGACAGTAATGCAGTCGCAGTTCGCTAACATCTCGTCATCCTCAGCGTCATCTATCGTCCTACTGTTACAGCTGGCAGAGCTGGGGTCGCAGCATGCACATGGCTTCGATCAAAAGAAAATTGACACGCACATTGACTACTGCAAGGTGCAAGCCGGCTCACATTGAGGAGCCTTCTTGCGATGCGTTGCTGCGGTTTGGCGATTAGCGATTATGATAATCTTTAACAGTGGTCTGGCGGGGCTGTGATCTTACATCCTGCTGTGCTCAGCACCTGCTCGAGGCGTCAAAGGTGCACCTTGAGGCAGCAGAGCGAGAAGAACAGCAACAGAAGGTCAAACTTTCGCAGCACCCCTGCTTTCATCATAGCAGCTGGTTAACTTATGCACACACTTCGACAAGAGACATCTTTGAAGTGATATTAGTCGAAGGGTTTGGAATGTGCAGCAAAGAGTGGAATTGGCACGCCAACACGCTCTTGCTGATGAAGCACGGCGCCAGCGTGAGGCAGATAGGAAGCTGCAGGTCAGCTGGACAGGCTTTCAGCTGGGAAGTAATGTCTGTCCAAATTTTTCTGTCTGCTAGCCGTCCTTACACCCATCTTAGCGTCAAAAGGATTGACCTCTGTCAATGAAAGGTATCTATACATAAGTATGACGCTCTTAAACAGGAAGCGAAGGCGAGAAAAGAGGAGCTTGAGAGGTTGGCAGTCGAGCAAGAGCAGCGGATGGAAGCAGTGAAGGTGTGATTAGGCAGATACCTTGAGCACTTGCAGCAGCACATAAGCTGAATGGCTTCCAGCAACATGCATGGATGAGCATATTTGTGGCAGACATCTTACAGCCTTAGAAGGTCCATGGGGTCATCATGGCAATGCTTGTGTCGCTGTTGGTTTTCAGGAGGAATGGCAGCGTCACAAAGCCCGCCTGCTGGACACGAAGGAAGAGAAGTCGGACGAGGAGAAGGTCGACGGCGAGGAGCGGTCAGACAAGAAGGAGAAGCGGCGGAGGAGGAGGAGCAAGAAGGATAAACAGGCGCGCAGTGAGGGGAGGAGCATGTGGGAGGACGAAGAGGACGAAGAAGGCGCCACAGTCACGGCACTATATGACAGCGACGAAGGGGCTGCGCCCAGAGAGGAGGGGTCAGTACCAATGCAAGCGAGACCCAAGACAGAGGCCAATGGTGCTCAGGATCCTGCGGAGGATATGGAGAGGGAGGGGACAGATGCTCTTGCAGCCGCCGGCTTACTAGATGACTATGATGATGACAACGATCGGACACCAGTGAGCATGCATCCTCATTGTCACAGACATCCACTGCAACTCTGCATCTGCTTTTAGTCCAGGTGCTTCACCTCTGTCTGCATTGAGAAATTTATTTATCGGTCTGCTGTTCAAAGCATGACCACTTGCTCTGTGACTGACATGGAAGCAGGAGGGAGAGTCTGGACTGGTGCACAAGCGAAGAAAGAGAGGGCGTGTAGTTGACCGAGATTCGGATCAGGAGGATGAGCACAACAAAGTAGCACAAGAAGACGGGGAGAGGTCAAACCTTGGGGAGGAAGGTTAGGCCTTGGAATGCAAGGGATAGTCAAGTACAGGGTGCCCCTGAAAAGTCAAAGTAGAGGGCAGATGTCTAGCTTGACCAATTCGAGACTGGCACCGATGCACTACTAGTACTGAGGGCTCTACTGCGCTTTTGCCATGCTCAATCAGGAGAGCTCCCTTTATGGACTAAATGCTGCTGATACTACCCTTACTTCTCATTAGTTTGTCAAATAGTCCCTCGACAAGTGTTCTGTACACTATTACTGCCAATGATATCAAATGATCCAAATATCGTAAATTGTTCAAATGTGCCAGCAGTCAAAATGGCAAGTCCTGCTGATAAGATGAATTCTCAGCGAGGTGCTGAGTGCTGAAGACTTTCTTGCTTCAGCGAGGTGCTGAGTGCCAAAGGCTTCCTCGCTTCGAGTCTACGTCAAGGCAGCGGTGGAACGTCATCAGAGTCAACAGGCTTCTTTCCAATCCAACCTGCAACGATGGGCGTCAATGCAACGGTGGGCGGGAAGCGAATGGGAGACGCAGCCTTGTGGGCTGCATAAGCCAGCGCCACTGTGCCAACGGTCTCCCCAGTCTGGCCCACTTGCACACCCACCTGCACGATGAAGCAAGAGGAACATCTACTGCGTTGGCATCTGACCGCAGCTGAGAAAGGCAGATTGCGGTCAATGCCTATGAAGTGCCATACAGAAGAGCTGATACAGACAAATTCTAGACGAGCTGTGCAAAACAATTCTGCACCACACCAGCCGCTTACCTTCTCTAATAAGGCTGGGACGTCGACGCCGGCGCTGAAGAGGAGGTAGAAGAGGGAGAAGGAGACGCCGGAGAGGGAGATGGAGGTGGCCAGGTAGGCGACGCCGTAGCGGGCCAGCAGGTCCTTGGCGCTCACCTTGGACGCGCCGTCCTTGGACCGCAGGGCCTGCAGGACGAAAGGCGCGCGGTGCGCATGAATTGAAGGGAGGCCAATTTGAGCCTTACAAACTCCTGGTGACGAGCAACTTAGCTGGCTAAGTGGTCCTCTAGTAACCACAACTGAGCACAGGAAGGAGGCCCTGGTGAGGCGAGCTGGGCCGGGCCAGGCCAGAGTGCCGGCAGCCGGCCATATCGAGCAGCCGAGTTGAACCCAGCTCGGAAATTGATGGGCCCGCACCTTCCACAGGCCGGCCTCAAGGCCCCACTTGCGGGTGACCGCGTCGACGTCGTCGCCTTGCCCCGGTGGCAGCTCCTCCCGTTTCTCCTGCTCCTGCTCTGCGGCGCCCCGCGGGGCAGCCCCCACCGCCCGCCAGGAGTTAGCCGAGCGCCAGTGGCGACGGCGGCACCGGCCGCACCGGCGGCGGCGGCGGCGGCGGCGGGCGGCATCATGCGGAGCCCACCGGTGGCGGCGGC